>CAJUYG010001835.1:15691-31041 GCA_910591675.1 Galerucella calmariensis | reverse complement strand
TAAGTTGTAAGAGAAACTATAATGCAAAAAATGTTGGTATTATTCGCCAGCTCATAACTTTTTTTTTCTCCAGCTGGAGGTGTAAATCCTAAGTCACCTCAAGGTATAGCTGTGGCTTTCAGTAAAGCGAGTAAAGATGCTCTCCATCTGGCGAATAGCTCCTTACTATTCGAATTAGCTTCAAACGAAATTGTCAATACGCTTTTGCATAGAAGAAGAAAACGACATCTTTTCACGGACGACGAACTGCCTTTGTTAAGGAACGAATTGACCAATAGTTTGCAAAATATAGAAATAAGCGTTTTTCTACCAGATTATCTCAAACAGATGCAGCAGCCTCATGTTAATTGTGACGAAAAAGGGCCGTGCGATTCGACATCCCCATTCAGGACGTATACAGGACATTGCAATAATTTACAATATCCTAGTTATGGAAAAGCTTTAACTCCCTTCATTCGATTGTTACCTAGTGCATATGAAGATGGTAAGGAATGGTAAATGGAAAGCAAATGAGTTTTATCAAACAATTTTTTTCAAGGAATATCGAAACCCCGAGTTACCGGAGTAACAGGCTCACCTCTACCGAATCCTAGAGTGGTGTCAAGAGTTATTCATCCTGATATAAGCAACATTCATTCTAGATACACTTTAATGACAATGCAGTTTGCTCAACTGTTAGATCACGATATCACCCTCACTCCAATTCATAAAGGCTTTGAAGAATCCATACCAGATTGCAAATCCTGCAACAGCCGATTCACTGTTCATCCGGAATGTGATCCATTACCTATACCACCTGGTGATCATTACTATCCAGAGTTTAACGTCACAACTGGTAATTATTCCAATTTATATCAAAAATAATGGATGTAAATAAATAACATTTTAAGGCGAAAGAATGTGTCTTCATTCAATGCGATCTTTACCGGCTCAACAACATTTCGGACCCAGAGAGCAGTTGAACATGAACTCTGCATTCATCGATGGTTCTATGATTTACGGAGAAAATCCTTGCACAGCTCGAAAATTGAGAGGTAGACTAGGTCTTATGAACTACACGTCCCATCCTATCAAAGGCAAAGATCTATTACCTCAAACCCTAGAGCATCCGGAATGTAGATCACGTTCTGGTTTATGCTTTGCTGCAGGTGAGTAGATAACATACATACGTTTATTAGTAATTCGTTTCGATTGTTCATATTTCAGGAGATCCAAGGGCTTCTGAGCAGCCAGCTTTAACAGCCATTCACACTGTTTTTATGCGTGAGCATAACAGGATAACGGATGTTCTGTTCAAGTTGAATCCCGATTGGGACGAAGATAATATTTTCGAACACGTTAGAAGAATTGTTATAGCTGAGTTTCAACATATAACATACAACGAATTTTTACCAAGGATTTTAGGTTGGAACACTATGAATCTGTATGATTTGAAGTTATTGCCTAATGGATATTCCAAGGGCTACAATCCCAATTGTAATCCAACGATTGTTAATGAATTTGCTGCGGCGGCTTTCAGAATAGGGCATTCCTTGTTGAGACCACACATATCCAGGTGAAACTTAACTATTGTTTTTAAGGATTTTTCAATATTTGTATGTTTTGGAATGTTATTTTGACACTTCAATGTATTTTTATTTTTGAAATCAAGGATTGCCGCTAAGAAGAGACACGATATAATTAAATTTTATACAGTCTTTGAAAGTCAAAGGAAAAATTCATCATTTCGCACTACCTCCTTCGAATCAGGAGAGTTATATGAAAGCCCTCCAATATGGACGGTAGTAAGGTAGTGAAAGGCACATAGAGACACTTGCAATTCAACGTTTCGGTACGGTTCCAGCACCATTATAAAGAAAAATTGATTTTTTATAAAACTCTGCTAAAAATTTGACTACATTCGGCTGAAAAACTATAGCTACACATTTATCCGTATTTAGTTTTATTCAAGCATGTTCGCTAAACTCTTTAATTATTGCTCTCTTTCAATATTATGTGCGCCAAATTTGAAGATGATGCTCCTCCCAGTTTTCGGAGATTGATCTCCATTTTTTGGTTCAAATTTTAGGGTGAATACAAATTACGAAATTGTAAATCCGCCGATTCTTTTACGAGAAGGCTTCTTCAAAACGGACTTGATGATGAGGGAAAATATGGTGGATGAAATCATGAGAGGACTCATTTCAACGCCAATTGAAACTTTGGATCAATTTATAACCGGTGAAGTAACCAATCATCTTTTTGAAGATAGAAGAATACCATTTTCGGGTAGTGTGAATTATTATTTAAAATTTCACCATATTAAAAAATTAAAACGACACTTTTCAGGAATTGATTTAATTGCAAGAAATCTCCAAAGAGCTAGAGACCACGGAATACCTTCCTACAATAACTACAGGGCTTATTGTAATTTAAAAAAAGCCCATACTTTTGAAGACTTACATCGGGAGATGACACCGGATAGTATTGCAAGATTAAAAAGCATTTACGCATCAGTAGACGATATAGATTTATTTCCTGGAGGAATGAGCGAGAAATCAGTGAAGGGAGGAATGGTAGGACCTACTTTCGCTTGTATTATTGGTATCCAATTCAGACAATTGAAGAAATGTGACAGATTCTGGTGAGTTCGCAATTTAAAATTGAAATTGTTAATCATGGAGACTAGATAAGGAGAACGAGCTAGGGAAAATGGACAAAATCTGTCCACAAAAGTCAGATAAAGCTTTTGAAATACCTAAGTAATTAAACCAAAATAAAATAAGCACGAACATGATTGATATAACTTTTAAGAACCAAAGAAAGCAGGAGGAGAGAACAGTATAAAGAATCAGCGACCAAAGTGGCTTCTGAATATGGCCGACTTGAAGCGTAAACAAACCAGAGGCGTACATTAAATTGTTCAATTGTTCACAACAAGTTTATATCAAATATATGTCTCCAAACACTATTTTACATTTCACTATCAACTCAAATTTATACTAATACACATAAATAAACTTTATAATACTGAAAATCAATATATTTTTTTAACGTTTAACACAAGATTTCCGTCGAAAGTTTATTAAATCACTACTACGCTTAACTTCCCTCCTTTTTCTTTTACCACTTTGAAAAAACGATTGTTTATATCATCAGAATTATCAAAGCGACTGTCACATGACGCCCTATATTGTTCTGCCGTCAAAGGTTTTAAACTAGCGCCCTCTAGCATGACCAGAAATTGGAATACATGGAGTCCGATCTCCTTATGTAGTCTACATGTTGTTAATACTAATATCCAAATTTCAAGGTACGAAACTGACAATCCAGTGACAAGATTCACGGAACAACAATTAGCAGAAATCAGAAAAATATCGTTAGCAAAAATCGTTTGCGACAACATGGATGTAGAAAGTTACATTCAACGATATGCCTTCGATCTTCCATCGAACTTCTTAAACCCTCGAGTACCGTGCCACTCACTACCTTCCATTAATATCCACGCTTGGAAAGAATACGGTAGACACAGGGGTTGTGTGATTGGAGATAAGTATGTAGCAGTAGGAGAATCTAATTTTCCTAGCCCATGCTCTACCTGTACCTGTACAACGCAAGGAGTAAGTACAACTTTATCATAAACTTCTTTAAATTTTTAAAATAAAGCAATATTAACCCCTATTAATCTTCCCAGTTCCCATATTTAACGTTTTCTTCACAGAGATTGATGAATTTGTGCGATATCAATGATCTCTCCATTCCAGAACTATGATTCTAGATCTTTTTTTTTCATATACAAATATGATTTACTTTTACAGTTCTTTGCAGCACAAACCACACCTGCTTTAACTTTATTCATCTTATTTGATTAGTCACTCAAAAAAAAATTTAATTCACACTACGCCACTGCTTACGTGACTAAACCAAACTAAACTGTCCCTAAACCGAAGTAGAATATACGCCGTCCTTGCCGAACTTAAGAGGTTTCTAAACCGAAATGTTGAACTGCGCACAACCGATGTGCGAAGTTGAGATGCACTACTGGTTGTTTTGATGTTTTGGTATACTGTGGTATTGCCCCACCCCAGATGGGCCAATAAGATCAAGGTCACGACTCCTGCCAGCATCTTGCTACACATGATTGGATATTTCTTCTATTCCAATGTGTCCTGGAACCCACTGTAGGGTGACGATGTTCATTGAGTTTTCCCATTCTGTCAAATTTAATTGTAATAATATGTATAATAATAATATGTAATAATAAGGTAGCCTACTGGATGTATGAAGTATTGGATTAAAAACGTAAATTTATACTCAAATATTTTTCAGGGTAATTGCGCCTCAATAAAAATAGCCGATTGCCACAAGCTACTTCGATTTTGGCCAAGAGAAGTTATTTTGAATGACGAAGTTTGTACCGCCCAATGTGGCTACCTACTATCCAACATAGGTCCACCATCTCGACAGACATTCTCGCACCAACCAATAGATTTTTTTCCATCTAATTTAGAAAATGCTAATGATTTTGATCTCGACTTTTCACATTTGTTAAAAAAATGAACAGTAACTTCTTCTATTAACAGTGTGTGTTCTTTAGTCAATAAGATGAAGAGAAAATTGTGAGGATGAATATTTTATTGAACATAGACCTTGAAAATATAGCGTAGGTAATGTCAACAATATACCCACTATGGGAGCAATTCTGTAAGCAAATGTTAAATTTTAACGCTCAGTTAAAAATAAGACAATCTGCTTACCCATTTTTGCTAGAAAAAAAAAATGAATAATAAGCTTCAAGGTATTAACGGAAAACTCTTTATTGGATACCATACATGTTGAAATTTGAATCATAATCTTGACTATGTATAGATTAAAGCATTTCTAATAGCGGAAACTTCGTCAAATTTATCGGCAAGCTGTTAATGTTTAACCACTTCTTATAGAATTGACCCCTATGCAAGTTAAGAAATAACAATCCTTATCTTATATTATTACAGCTGATGATTTATATCGTCCTGTAGATGTTCAATTCGTCCGCAAAAAAATTTTACAGCGATATTATTTTTCAAATAAATATAGGTACAATTTCAAATAAACACTCTGCAACAAATTTTGTCATGTAATAAACCACCTAGGTATACCTACGTGAATTTTTGTTACTTTTTGAAATGAACATGGAGACTTTAACTGTAACATTTTATGAACTAATATGTCAGATGTCGACTAGATACTATTTGGTGAAATTATCTCGTGGTCGTAGGTAAAATACTTTACAATACCCGTACAACACTCGTAATCTCTGATTGATGTTAAGAATATAAGATGGCTAAATAGGACAGTCGGTATGGGTCATTTTAGATCAAAAGTACAAGTAATTAGCAATACGGCTGATTTTTTTATGAGTACCTTGAATTATGTAGATTAATATAAAAAAAAGATTTCCCAAATTATAAAAAAAACAAAAAAACTTTCATTTAAATTCTTTAATTTCACGCTGGGAGGAAGGTGGAGAAGAATAAAAAATACCACCGTGTAGGGGAAGTGTTTTGCAATAAAAAAGGTCTCCCACGTTTTTTTCTTCCGATGGTTTGTCCGGAAAAAATTCGGTAAACTAAGTACGTGCTCCGCATCAGCGTGGCTCTGCTGCACGGCGGCAGACCTACTTTCTGAATTGCGGAAAAAAATTAAAATATTCAATGAGAATTTTTTCTCAATCTTTGGTTAAAGTTAAGGTTGTAAATAATGAATAAAAGATAATTATAATAGTTATTTATGTACCAAGGGTATAAATAGATGTTTATGCCCTGGAGGGCGACGTCTTACGTACCAGAGGGCCTCTGGCCCGAGGGTTTGTTGTTGTTTGTTGTTAAATGTCATAAAATGACAATAAATATTATATGTGTTAAAGTTAGAAGTCAGAATGAACAGAGATTTTGGAATTCCTGACAAAATTATTGAATAAGCAAAGAAAGCATCTGAAGATCTGTTGCCAAAAAAGTCTAAAGAAGCTTACGACATGGTTATTAAATAGGTTAAACAAAAAATTATTTCTCTTTATGCCCGCGCGGGCCATAAAGTGAACTTCATGCCCGCACGGGCATAAAGTACGACATTAGATAGTTGGTAACTAAGCAATAAAAACACAATAATGAACTAGTATAACATAAATTAATTTTTACATATTTTTATTGGAAAAAGGTATGCAAAAAATTGTCTCAATAGTATATTACGTAACGTGTGTGGTAAGAAGCATTTTACGCACGAATGGAAAAGCTACGCACGATGCCGGCGAGTGCGTAATTCCGTGAGTGCGTAATATGCTTCACAACACACACTATACTTTACCTACGACCTGTTTGTACTTGTATTTATAAGAAGCATAAGAAATAACAGTTACATAATTAGAGGTGCTTGGTAAACTCCATCTCTATTACTCTATTACTAATGAAAGAAGTGCATTAAAGAACTAACGTTTAATCATTATTAATATATTGTTGATAATCGGAAGTCCATTTTTCAATTATAATCAATACATGTCATATACTTAGCCCTTTGTGCTTTTCATAGTTTAACGTAGCCATATCGAATGTGTTCAAATGGTAAATTTTTTTAATAAAATGTCGACGTCTATTGACAGTTGCTAAGATGTTGCTAGGGTAGCCGTGCGATCTGCTTTACAGCTGTGCGTTTTTTTACAGTACGTAATAGACGTCATTACATTGATACCGACTGTGTGTTATTGACTGATTACAGGGGGGGTCGTAGGTAATAGTATATTACATAACAAGAGTAGTAAGTTGCTTATTACATGCGAATAGAAAAATTGCGCACGAGCCGCGTAGCGGCGAGTGTTGTAATTCTATAAGCATGTAATAAGCTTACAACTCTAGTTTTGTACTATACTTTTTCTACGAACAACTCCATTAATAAAAATAAAACGCATGAATAACATGTACATTGTCACTAACAGCTAGTGACAGCGAGTTTTATTAATTATTAAACGTCAAAACAACCTCTACTAACTCGTTTCCATGGTTACTCGAAACCATTGACTGACATACTGACAAGGCTTTGGTGATAAATTGTTGTTTTTCTAGAACTGAAGCGTAATTTTTTTTATTACGTGCTAGTCATTACGTGTCAGTATCCGTAATGATCCATTTACTTAGTAACCAAATAGTAGGTAATATGGAATTTACTAGTGTGAGAGTAGAAAAAATTATATATCAATCAGTCTTATTGCTAATTACTTGTAGTTGTTACCCCTATCGTCCGGCTTAAAAGAAATATTGGAATAAATGGAATGAATATCGCCCACGTCACAACGCTAGTTTCTTACTTTCTTTCTTTTTAACTTTCTTCATATTTTAAACTAAACTTGCGTGTGCGTGTGTTTCTTTAAACATGTTTTTATGGTTAAAAATAATGGTACCTCGATTTTATTTCTATTTAAAATCTATAAGCAAGTTTTTATCTATATTATTTTTATAAAAGAAAATATTTATCTCTATTTTCTTCCTATATTAATGTCACAAAACACAATGCTAAGGATTTAAAATTGAGCATTTGTCAGCAGCTATTGGCTATGATTAATTTATATTTGTTCATTCATGATTTGTTGACGACGTCTCAACTTTCTTGTTTATTATTTATTAACCACCTCTATACAGGATGTTTCGCTTATCAAAAGTGGTAAAACTCAATAAAATATAATTGATAAATTGTCCAACAAACCTCCAAAAAATTTGAATGGTACTTTTGTAATATACATAGTTAAGTTTTATATAAACATGTTAAATTGTAAATATTTGTTTATAATGTCTCAAACTGTGATGTAATCTGAAAGGAAGTTGTATAGACTTTACCGATTAAATACTTTGTACATTTTTGAATTTTCAATTAATTTATTTCCTCAACATTAATTTGATAAGATTTGGCGTATCTCAATTAGATTACCTCATTTAAAATCAAAAGTTTAATAATTTGTTCACTATTATATAAGGAAATCAAACATTTACTATAGAAGGTGGAACACCTTTTTAAGGTGACTGTTAAGAGTAAACAAAGCTGGAGACTTTACTACCTTGTTAGGAATTTTTCTGTGAAAAAAACATAAATTGGCTGGACCTAATAGTATTGCTTTGCGGAGAGAGCTGCAGTAGGAAGTTACCAACATGGAATGAGAAATCAAAAGTAATGAGACAATACAGTCGGCCCTAAGAAAATCAAATTGATTAAGGTGAAGACTTCACTGAGGTGTCACTGCCTTCTGGATTAGGCTTTATGCTCCTCAAAAAGCTCAAATTGGTGGAGAAAAAACAACGAAGATTTTGTAGAATGAAAAAAGGAAACAACATTTCAGAATGCAAAGTAGGATTGTTTAGGTCTCAGTATAGATAATTTTCAAAAATAATTGTTTTGTAAACGATGAACATTACGGATATACTGTTGTAGTGAATCACCCTCTAGATAAATTTTGCTGAATAACTCGAATATTTACAAAGATAAAGCTGAAATGAATGGGAATGATTTTAATTATTTTGTTTTGTGTCATTCAGCATTCATTACCGAAATTTCTAGTTGTGGTGTTAGAAAATATGCCGAATATTAAGGCTGTGACAAAATTTGTGAATAGTGAGCCCTTTCGCAACGAATGTCGGTGTGATGAAAAAATGTATTCTTCGGCACCAAATTTAAAATCTCAATCTGACGTGTTGTTGAAATTTAAAAAGAAGAGTCGTTTACTGACGGTCTTATTGAAATGGAAAAATAAACGGTCCGAACTAAAAGATATCGATTTCGATAAAAAATCAACGAAACATTATCTCGATGAAATCAATCAAAATCTAATTATGAAAATGCTTCTTACAGTTACAATACATGATAAGGAATCGTTTTGTATTGGTAAAGAAAATGTTGTTTTTTTCCAATTGTTAGTTTACACTCATGGAGGTAAAAAAGCCATAAAAACATTTAACGAGGAATGGATACAACCCTTAACATTTGTTTGTGAAGTTTATGAAACTTTGTATGGTTCCACAAACAACAATTTTTCACTAAATCGTATAGCTAGCTGCTTCCCATATGTCGTCTGTTATTTAATGAAATTTGGATTTGGAAAAATTGATGTGGATATGACTTTTTTGGAAAGTATTGTTGGAAAAAGAGTGCCAAAAGCAATTTTGAACAAACAGTTTCCATCCCTCTTGCCAAAATTACATTATTTATCCGCTTCCTTCATATATATTGTGAAAGTTTATTTGTTTTTTTCGGAAAATAATTCGACCAAGAGATATTTGGAAAAATCGAAGCTTGTGCTGATGGTGAACAATTACGTTAATTTTAAAACAAATAAATCCAATTTTATTGAGAACTCTGACCGAATTGATTGTTTAAAACGATTGGGACTTGTGAACGATGCTGGTAAAGTTAAACCTGAGATTACAGAGATAAATAAAAGTGCAAAGAAGATCTGGAACATTTTAGAAAACTCTTCAAGCTGGTCCAGTGCCGAAAAGAAAATTCAAAATTTGCCAGTTAAGCGCAATTTTGAAAAAATTGAAGAAACTGGAGTTTTTAACGGAAACCCGAAGAAACTGAAGATATTAAAGAATATTTTGATCAAATTTAAAAATCTAAAAAAATATTAACTTGTACTTCAATTGCAATAAACTTTTTGTTCTATTTTTAGACTTTATTTCATGCTCAGCAAGAATGAAACAAATTTTCAATTCTGGTATTTTTTACAAAATACTTGAATTTACTGTGTGGACCCTTACTTTGTGGGATCTACTCATGTTAGTTTTTTAAATGAAACGATGAAACTAACTGTTCTTAAAAAACTAGATGTGATATTACAAATATTGAAGCATAGGTAAGCCCTATGGAGATATCCTGGATATCTTATTTCCATTTAAAATCAATAGGTATAACTGTGGAATAATATAGGAAACCAAGGAAGATAATATCTGCTAATCTTCACAGTTGTTACTTGAAAAGACAATTCATTAGTGGAGAGATCCCTACATTTACTTGCTCATATTGTGGGTTTCTCAAGTGTTTTATAATTTCAAATTCTTCTTGTTTCTTATCACAAATATGCAGTACTTCTAATTTGTGTTTGGTGTTAATGAATGTTTGGTATCAAGTAGATGTTTTGCAGGAGAAATGCTCTCAGTTATGTATCAGAAACCGTTCATATTACGTCGATAGGTAAACAAGTTTTATAACTCAAGTGGTCTCAAGAAAATCCTGGAAATTATAAGTTTGTATGTCTACCATTAGAAAGCGGGATGGAATAGAAAAAATGAAAAAGCCAAATTTTATATAAGTAAAACTAACCCAATTAAGTGACATAACAAAAATAAGTAGGTACTGCATTCTTCAAAGAGTTCTGCGTATATCTAATATTACGAGTTTTAGTCAATCTACTCTAATAAGGGTTGGAAAAGAGTGGGAACTTTTTTATGAAAAAAGTCCCAAAACTCTGGTTATACTTAACCTATTATTGCAGACAAAGAGTATGTAATAATTTCGTCCTAACGTAATGAGTAAAATGCACGCTAGAGCAATCTAATTTCACTTAAATGTATTCATCTTTGGAAAATATTGAATGGAGGTATGTAGCTTTAGCTAGGAATTATAAAAAAGGTATAATTAGCAAAGGAATAGCGAAAACCACATGTTTTTTTCCAGTGTAAATTTCAATGAAACAATTAATTTTGTTTTTTTTTATATTTTATTATAGACTGTATCAAAATAGAGTTGGTGGTACAAAATACATAAGTATATCTAATAAATTCTTAAAGGTAAGTTTAATCATTATAAATAATTACATGCAAGGCAATCCATTGATGTTACTAGTTAATGGATTGTCCTGTATGTCGAATTCACAGCACAGTTTACTTATTTATTAAATATCGTATTCTAATTTTTTGGTAAAAAAATCATTTTTATATACAAATATTTTGTACAAAAAACTTCTTCAATTTCTCATCGGAGTTACAAAAAAAATATATACAAACTTCTTCAATAATAAATAATAAATAGAGAAAGATGATGAAATGTTTACAACTTCAAATTAGTATTTTCCAATTTGAAAAAAAAAATAGAAATTTCAAAACCTATTACTTCACATCTCAAATCTGAATTATTTTATACAGTAATTAAAATATATTAAGTAACATAAAGAATAACAGAAAATATGTACAGCAATATAAATTGAAAAATAAAAAATGGTAAAAGTAGTTGCAGCTCATCCACGCATAAATTTGACAAAGTAAAATGAAATTAAAGTCAATGCAAAAATATTTTCAACTCACATTCAAATTGATATTAAATGCCTCAGTTTTAATAAATTGATGATTTTAAACTATGGAGGGTAGAAGGAAGGAGGACCATCTAAGTGTATTGAAATGTGCCCTCTCCACGTAAAATGGTTGCCATAAAAAACCACCAAACACTACTCTTTTAAATAAGTGAACGAAGTAAGACGCTTATAGAAGAGCTGGTTTTATGGAGGGTCAGTTAAGAGGCCGACTAACAGATCCTTTAGTTATAATAGGCAGCCGCCGCATAGCGCCACCGTTGATGACTAACAAAGCTATAGTACGTTTTCTAGAAACTCTCCTAGTTACTGTAGTTTCCGTTTGGCAGGAGTTTCTGGACACCCTGTAGGTAAACGATGTACTTGGCGGACTTCCACAATATAATTGATATCTTGCGATATACCAGATTAATTCGTAAAATGAAGAAAAAGAAGGCGCCCTCCCTTGAAGCCTTGGGACAGTTCGAAATTTCCCGGCTTCACACGACATGGGCGTGCTTTTCTATGAACGTCTATATTCGTTGCTAATATTACTAGATAAACGCTTTTGACTATCATAGCTACAGTTTAAGCGCCTCCTACGTACCAGGTACTGAAATCGCGTAAAAACACTTCGTAAAAATCAAGAACCAATCGAACAAGGCAAGTATTTTCTAATCAATTTCCAAAAATTTCTTTGTTTACAGCATCATCATGATTGATATCGTTAGAAAATAACTAATCGTGAGAATTAGATTTTGAATTCGAGCTGAGCTATTGACATTCTCTTCTCCCATAGCTGGATGTGTCGTGTACATTGTTTTTGAGCGGTAGCTGCATTGGATATTTTCTTTCTTTTCATACTGTTGGAATTCTGGTAGTTTTACGATTTCTTTATTCTGAAATAATAAAAACAATAGAATATTAGCTGAAATAATAAAAGTGAACAACAAAAAAATCCAAAAAAAGTTTGTCAACAATGAATTATATCACTTTGCCAGTGCAAGTGGATCAATATTCTGAACCACAAGACAAGTGAAGTGAAGTCCTGATATAAGCTGTGAAGAATCCCTGAAGAGGCAGGAAAGAGACTGTCTCTAATATGAGAGGATTGCAGGTAGTGAAATGGCAGACCAGTTTGTTAAAGAAGGTTCTAAGTGAGACTTCATAGATCCGTAAGCGTTTTGTGAAATCGCAAAGAATTACATAAAAAGTGAAATCGTTAACTGGCTAGTTAAGTCACACCATTCAAATGTAGGCTAACACAAGGACACCCCCATGCAAAAAGTTTATCGTCCAGGCTATTAATTGAAGCTTGGGAAGAGATATTTGAAGAAAGTTACCGATCGGCTGACTGGACTGCACCCTGAAGACACATCTGCAGAAAATGGGCCTAGTGAGAGGACCTATGTACAGAAAATATGAACTCTATGATGAAACACCTCACATACTTTGCTTCTGCGAGAACTTACAAGGACTCAGACGGAAGCACTTTGGAGAGGAAATAATGCAACCATCAGAGGAAAGTCACCAAATATGGAATAGTATCCTAGTATGGAATGCCTTCATTTCTCTAAGACTATAAGTATGAAACTCAACACTCGACCATCTTATTCTGTTTCATTCGGTCTACCAACTATCGCACCCACACCATCGAGTCAGTTGCGCGAATGCTTCACGTGTGGTAGGCGTGTTTTGTTTTGTTGTCGTACAGAGAATTTTAAGGGTAAGTAATAAACGAGTATTACCAGCTGTTATGTTTGTTTACGTAAGTGTTATACTATTTAGTATATCGGTATTATGTTTATATCACCATTTTGTGATCTTTTGTCATTAAAATATTGTGACCTTAAGAAATATTCAGAAGAGTTTGAACTAGTATAAAAATCCAAATATGGACAGTCGTCGGTGACTAATTATGGAATATTAAAATAAATGCTTGATGTGTGGGCTTTGGGCACATTATGATTGTGCTGGTCCAAAGGTTGTTACTTGGATCTTTGCAAGTAATTATGTAACTTCTTTCATTTATCACAATATATAGTTATTTAATTGATCTTAAAGATATTAATGTCCATTCTTGTTATTTTTATGTTGATTTATGCTTATATATTCCATATATGGATACCTATTCCATATTTGGTTACTCATTTGTGATTTTGTTTTTCGTGTTATATTTTAATTTGATAACTAATATATTTGATTAAATGCTGTTATTTACTACATATAAATGTATGACTGATTAGTAAAAACATTAAACTGATTTAATTTATATGAAGTTTTTTTTATATCCCAAAAACAAAATGGTATTCCATATTTGGTGACTTTCCTCTACAACTACTGAAAATCCATCTAGTAGAAATAGAAATAGAAATACACAACCCAATCGAATTGAAGAATTTATGTTTAAGAACAAATAAAAAAAAACGTTAGTATAAGTACAGAGGGTATCTCTAATTTGGTTTGGTGTGAATGCTGTACAGGAGTGCATTCCATGGTAGAGGAGAATTGTAGACTTCACAAGAGAGCCGATTCATACATTCTGACAGTGAAACGAAAAAAAAATTCATAGCTGTGGAAAAGTAACAAAATAAATAACTCCAGGACATCCGAGCTGGGTGCTAGACAAGCACAAAGTTCAAAGATTTGGAGAAGTTTCAAAAGCACTGATTACACACATATTTTGAATGCACATGGAACATTTGACTGTTTCACGAAAATATGCAGAGAGCATGACGGGCGAAAGAGTAGCAAAGGTTGGAGACCGTAGATAGAGCAAATATGATAAGTAGATGCTGAAGAGCTACGATAATTGCGAAGCTGCTGAGGTTTTGTCAACGGTATGACAGTCTTGGAAATTTTGAGTGGAAAGAGAAGAGCTGATAGGCAATTAGTGTTTTCACTGTGAATGTTCCTGGATAAAATGAAGGGATTGAAACAGGGAAATTTTATACACACCAGCTGGGACACATTCTGAGATATCTACCTGAATATTTCCCTTCCTAAAACGAGATAATATGACGAATGTAGAAGAATAAAAACAGGTAAAGTAAAAGTAAAAGATCTGGATGATGGGTATATTATTTGTTGACTGGTGACTCTAGTATTTTGTTGTTAGCTGTAAGATGTAAATTTCCTCAAACTAGAATACCCTTATACTTTCTGGATACAATATGGGTAGGATAGGTAGGTATTTATCGAGGTTAGATACTTTCAGAGCGTTTTGTTGGGGAACATTGGTCAAATCATGATTCAGGGTATAGTTCAAGAGGTCTTACACATTTGATTTCGGGTAAGGTTCAAAAGGATTGAGGAAGATAACCAACCAGGTGCATATACAATTTTTAGATTACTCACCATATCAACAGGATCGTCCCTTTTTCTACAAAACGTCAAATGCAGTCCTTCATAAAAATACTTTTCCATTGTTTTGGTGAAAACGGTTTCATTGTACGGCATATTACGCAGATGTTCGGTGAAAGTTAAATTTTGGAATTCTTGCGGTTCTTTGATGACTAATTTATCGAAAACAGTGTTCCATTCGTTTGGTTGATAATCGATAGACTGTTTGACAATTTTAAGCACTTTTGCGGTTTTTCTGCTACTGTTACTTTCCGAAGATAATTCATCGCTAGGCTTATTAACAGTCGGTGAAGAGGTCGGGGTAATAATCGACTCGTCTTCGGAACTCCCCTCGAGAAGTTCCTTCTCGATTACCCTCATATCCTTTCCATAAAACTCTTTAATTCCAAGATTTTCGAAGAAATACTTCACTGGCGGTATGGAATAACATCCGGCCAGTCGAGTCCTCGGATAATGTAGAACGAACGCTAAGCACATCTCATCCAAGGTGGTATATCCTCCTAAAGTTGGTTTATTTCTATTTAATGTGGAATAAGTACATTCGGTTATAAGACCGTCTCCTGGTAATATCGGAATGTCCTGAGATAAAGACCGCGATTGTTGGTAATTGAAGTCGTATCTGTTGTCCTGAAAATAAATATTCAATTTTTAAATTGTATAAATTTGGAATTGACCGCGCCAAATATGTTCAATTTTCCAGTAA
>CAJUYG010001835.1:0-10325 GCA_910591675.1 Galerucella calmariensis | reverse complement strand
TATATATATATATATATATATATATATATATATATATATATAATGTGCTTTCCGGGCATAGCCCTAGAAGTAGTTGTTTCTGTTTCTCAAAACTTTGTAACGAGTTAACAGCTCAACTATAATTCGATATCTATTAACGCGTTTAACTAAATACGACAATTCTACAGGAAGCTGTAATATTCAATTAATATTAACAATTTAATTGTACTTACGTTTTCTAAAACAACATCCCATGAAGTAGAATGTCCTGCAGTCATTCTAGCGACTGGTGGCGGTCCTAGTAAATGAATGCTTTGGTATCCTCTATTTTCACCGTGATATACCATTTCTGCTCCGTGTTGCGGATCATATTCATGAAGTGCCCAAATCAGTCGTACAGTATCACTCTGAAATAATGAGAATTATAATTTTCGTCAAAACACTACCTATACATTGGAAACTATTCACACTATTTTTATGAGTGTATACAATTATGTCCCCCTAAGTTGGAAAACTTTTTCATTATTAATATCAGGAAAAAGAGTTCTGCACCATTTGTTAGTCGTATACGAGGTTTGTCAAAAAATATTAGCTTCACTCAAGAGTGAAGTACCTACCTTTAAATTTGACAATATCGAAAAATGTTACTAAAAAAAGTTGGATTATGTCGAAGCATTAGTATGAGTAAAAATTAAATGTGTTTGTTCCTAACATTAATATGATGTTAATTCTATAACTTAGTGTTTGAATGGATTTTATTATCAGTAGTAATAACCCAAGGACATTGATAATTGTAGGCAACAGACCTAAGCAGCAGAACTTTTTATGGAGAACTTTTTTTCATAAAATTAATAATAAAAAAGTTTTCCATATCATTCCAACTAGAGGGACATATTGTATATCTGGCAATCAAGGAAGCCACAGGAAATGACCACAGATAGATTAGATTACAAGAGGGTCCTACACCCTCCACCTATATTTTAGTCCAAGAGTTATGGACTTCTGAGAAATTCTGTTGTTCGTTTTTCAGGTAGGTCTGATCAAGTTTATAGACAGTTACATTGCAATTGCAGGTAAGATTTTCCACTGTTCACTTTGCCTGGAGTTACTCTGAGATCAGATTTCTAGAAATCCAAAAGTAGCTAAGTCCAGCGAGCTGAAGGTCGCATTAGTTTTTTAGACCTCTTTCAAGGTGCGGATTTTTGGTATACCACTGAATGGTTCGGGTCTGATGAAAGCAGTACTAGCTCCATTCCTTGCGGGACCATCTACAATCTCATTCTTTTTTTCATGCACTGCCATCCATAACAAATTTACTCTGTTTTGTCCAGCCAGTTTCTAGAGGAATTGTTTGCAGTTCCAGACTGTTTTAGACTTATAAGTCGTAGACTCTAGAGTCTTTAAAGCAGCCTGGCTTACGTACCATAGTTATCTATCTACCTATTATCAAACTTTTTATCTTAAAATTGGTTTGCCATTCTAGTGCACTAATAAGAAGATACAAATAAAGTCTGGTCTATCTAGATTTCCTGTTCTTTCTAGTGATAACCATATATTGTGTGTTTCCATGAACAACTGGTCATTTTGAGCTTTTGAGCATTTTGAGCTTTGAGCTTAGAAAATCGCTTGCTTATTCTCCACTTATCCTCAAAGTGGAGATTTCTAACCTAACATTCTTGTGTCTCATGTCAATGATTTTTTTCTCGGGTTTTCGTTTTTCGTCTTCCAATTTCAAGTGTGTGTTTTTTTTATTTTTGAAGAAGGATGTTTATGGAGGATGATCTGGAAGTATTGGATATTCTTGAAAATGAATTTCCAAGAAGACGGTACAACTATAAAAAGTATTATGAAGAACTGGATGCAAAAAACCTTTTTAAAAAGGTTTGGCTTGAACAAGCCAACTGTATTACAGCTCGTAAAAATGCTAGAAGATCCTTTGGAGCATCCGGACAATTTGTAAGCCCAGATAGGCCATCAGTTTTCTTATTTTCAATAATATTTTTGTATTTCGCAGCTAAGGATATTAGCAAACCTTTTTCCCGAACTGTATAATTTGTCGATCTGATTTTCTCATTTTTTACTGTGTTTTCCATTATAAAATTTTTTTCTTATTTAAAAAACAAGAATAAAATACTTTGATTTTCAAAGAATTGACTTTTATTTCAAACCAGAAAAGCGAAAAGTCTCTAGAAACTAAAACTCAACTTAAATAGCAAGGTTGACAAATGTATCAAACACTTAGCTAAGAAGCAGAGCAAGAACATTGGTACGACTGAACTTCAACTGAGCGACCCTTAAATTTTAAACTCACTAAAGCTATTCTGAGCTTATGCTTTTATTGGTGCAAACGACCATAAAACTATTATAGTTGGTTTAAATCGCAATATGAAGTTTGTGCTGTAATTTTATGTACAATTACTTAGGGACCAACCTGTATAAACAAAATATAGTTATTTTAGAAGAATTCTTTCAGTTAAACTTACCGATAAAACGTAATCGTCGGAATCGCAGGTGTCAAAAGCTCTTCGAAATTCGATGACCGTATGAGTATCGTTCTGCAGGCCCCTCATTAATGTATAATTGTCGATCTCATCTCTGACAGGTGCACTGCCTTGGCTAGTGGGCACTCCGTGGCAGTCCTGGGAACAACATAAAATATACATTTATCTGATGTCTTTTTATCTTCTTTTTTCAAATTGAATAAAAATATCTATATATAGGTAGGTACATCATTTATATTTATTAAGAAACATAACAAGCTTATTCCATATACCCAATTAGATTTTAATATTTTTCCACCACACTTCAAATTCAAATATTACATAATATTGTGAAGTGAATTTATTGTATGTGAAACATACATTTCTTATCACAAGAAATGTGAACTGAAGTAACAACTGAAATAATAAAAGACATATTGTGTAAATCACAAGTCAATTGGAAAAAATTCGTACGCCTATGTTACAGATAAATTTACCGCATTTGCAAATTCCATTCACGGATAACTTCATCCCTTATAAAAATTTAAGGGTATGCCTATGATAGAAAACATGGAAATCGTTTGGTGACGATTGAGAGCAGAGCTAAGTAGTTGATCAACAGGATTGAAACCAATAGTGGTTGAAATAACAGTGATACCATTGTCCAAAGAAACAAAGTACTCAGACCACACAGGCCGTTGTCCTCGGCCTTTGCAGAAGAATGAATTAGATAAACTGGGATATTAACCCAAAAATGAAATCCAGGATTGTTGGATCAATGCTAACCTACTAATCAGTAGTAAGGTGAATAAAAAACTGCAAGTGGGAATTATTGATGGTAGCAAACATAGGCCTGCTTACATTACGGAATATACATACGAGTATATAAAAGCAGCTACCACAATAATTACGATGGAGCTTATGCAGAATCTACCACTATTACTATTATTGTTTATACAAGACAAAACCACACCGAGAGAAGAGTTATTTATAGACAAATGAACTGATTTGTTCGACCCCCCTTTGTTTAAAACTAACATTGCTTATTTATTATCAAGAAGCCATATTAATGTGAAAATATTGGGAAATTTTGACATAAAAAAATTATTTATTCGAGTGTAATTTCTTTAGTGTAAAAAAATTGTTCTCCTTTATGCACACCTACATACAATTCTTCTTCAGAAACTATGAAAGTCTACGAAGCACAATATAATATTTTGTTATAAAATATAACAATGCTATTTGGGTAAAAATTGTTTTAATTACCCAGAAAAAAACCTAACATCTTCAATAATATTCCATCACTTCAAAACAACAAATTAAATATTCATAGTAAATCATTCGAAAGTTTTGACAAACATTTACATTTTTTAAGTAAGCCTATAGATTATTAGCCTTAAATAAGATTTACTTTATACCGAAAAAATAAGTATTTCAGTATAATTGTACATTTATTGTTACGAGAAAAAAACTTATTTGCTACAAATCACATATTTCTTCACCTGTAAGAAATCACATTAGCCTACAAATTATGTATGGCAATTGAAACAAAGAATTCCCACCTTACCCTTCCCTATTATTCAGTAACGGTCACCACCTGTATACGTTTGGCGTCAGTCTGCATGTGAAATTAGATCAGTTTTTGCATTTTACTATTTATTTTCTTTTTGTGAAGTATGTGGTTAAAGTGCTCTGAACAAAAATAAGTTTAATAATAGAATAAATGAATTGTTAAACTCATGGCGATTACAAGAATTGTGAGATATCTTTGAAGGCAAGGAAATAAATGACAATTATTTTCAAGTAGGTAGAAGTAACAAGCAAGCGAAATGTACCTCAAACATACACATTTCTCAATTAAACCTGTCAGATCTACTCCAAGAACTCCAAATTCCTACTCTGGAAAAGCATTAATGAGCACACAGGATAGACAAGGATAGACAAGGCTATCTTGTGGATACCATTGTTGGTTATGTTTTAGATCATGTGGGTATGTTTAATTTCAACAATGTATGGTTTCCATTTTACGAATGTATGTTATCTATTTTAAAAATGTATAGTTTTTTTTAATAGATCAAAATATTCAGCAGCAAGTTTTTTATTCCTATCCTGCTTTCCTACTAAACAGTTTTATGCATAAATAGAGACCATTAATTTTTAATAGATTTAAACATGTTTGTCATAAAAATACTGTAATTTTAATCCGTGTCCAGACTAACCATCGACCAATTCGATCGACTAGTCCACACATACAAAACGAAAGTCAACATTGTTGTTCGACATAGTCCGGAAACGGTTTAGACAAATATTTGTGAAAAATATATTTTCCTAAGTAACCTAATTATTTAGAGAACCGTGTGGAAGTTACCCATACACCATGAACTTTTAATATATTTCTAAATATTTAGAAACATTTCAAAAGCTCAGTGTATTGAATAGTGCATGTAGGTAACTTCCATAAACAAAAAACAATACCATAAATAATTCGGTTTTTTAGGGAAATATATTTTTTCACTATAAGGCAATATAATGTTTATGAAAATTATGGTTCGGTTATGATAAATATGTTGAATTTTAGTGAAAATTCATAGTTTTGTTTCCAACAAAAAAATATAATTTGCTGGGAAGATACATTTTTCACGAAGAAAAAACATATCGTTAACCCAGACAAATATAGTTAGCTTGCAAAAATAAGTATTTGTTATTGGAAAACTACTTTATTTAATTCAAATGCTTTCAAAGATTAATATAACTATTTTGTCATTATACCTCGATAAATGTTGTTTGAGACAAATATGATGGAGGAGGAGTTGAGTGCGGATGAAGCAGCCCGTTGAAGGAACGGACTCAAGATATAGCTCCAATAATATGCTCCAAATTACTGGTAGCGTAAACTGGAAGAAATGTTTGGGGCAGCAACATGGTTTACGGACAAAAATAAGGAACGTTATTCTAATAAGGCTTTCCAAGGTTGTTCCAAGCAAAAACTACAGCGATTTACTACTGCGTTGGACGTCAGGATAAACATGGTCTTCAGTTTCCATCTTCTCAGACAGCCAAGATCTACGCGCTCCATTCCATAGAGGTCCCACTTGAAGATAATTGAAAGGACACGGTAGCCAGGCAAGTCTCAAAGCAATTTTGGACCTAAAGCCTCCTCCAGTGTTGTAAAACCGGCAATAAACATGGCAACATAAAAGTGAGGTACAGAAATCTCATTAATAAGAGAAATGTCACCAGGACAGAGACAGGTGAAGCAGATGATTAGCTAACATTAGCCAAAACTGTCAAGGCGTTCCCATGAATTCATTTTTAAACACGATATTATTATCAGAAACGGCACTGGACGTATTCTTAATCTTGTTTACAGCAGTGATTGACATTTTCAAGTGAACAGCAAGCATAAATAGGAGAATTTCAAGCTGTTTATTAGCATAATAAAATCCATATCCATTTTATCAGTGGTAAAACCATAATATTTGTTTTTGTGCTATTTACAGTATTATGCAGCCATAAAAATTTAAATCAAGTAGTATTATTAAAATCTTTGACTGCACCTGGTAAATTTCAATTTAAATTCTGAAGCCATTCACACGCTATAAACGACTAACAATACTTGCAATGAAGGTATAGGAAACGACTCAACCACAACTTAAACTCCTTTTTTTACAGTCACCTTTGCCTGAGGTTATTTATATCGAACAAATCGTCCCAATATTACATTATAAGTATTTTGGTTTTAATATTATTGTGAAAAGTAATTTTCTTTCACCACTTACCGCAACATTACGTTGCTATAACACCATAGAAATATGGGTAGGGCAAAGTTAAAGTCTGCGTATAAAAATATATTCGATAGTATTCTTAAAATCAAATAAAGAAAATTCTAAAATGATATTAGTGAAATAAATAACTATTACAGCCTGGCTCAGGATATCATAAATATGAAATAATTTTTAAAATAATTTTAATCGGCATTTACAGTTTCTAAATGAATTAATAACTGTTTCCCAAATAAGATTAAAATTGTTTTATTACGCAAAAGCAGCTGGGTGTTTCTCACGGCACGACCCATTGCTTCGTTGAACTCTCTTGTACCCATCGTCCATAAACCCATCCCCATTGATCGAAAAAACAGATGTTGGTTTTCTTTCTCGGAGTTAGGGCTATGCTACTTCAGGCAGGCCGGTTCTTATACCACACCGCAGATGTTTTTGCACCTGGCACCACGTGCCTTTTTGTTTATTTCGATTCTCAACTGTTTCGAGAAGTTTTTACGAGACGGTTATTTTTTAAAGCGACTTTCACGAAAGTTTTATTGTAAAATTTAAAACAAACGCCTTAAGTTCTTTGACTTTTATAGCTTTTAAATATAACGAATTATTTTTGTATTGAACTTAAATTTACGTTACTAGTATCAACTAGAATATCGAATCGTCAATGCTTCTAAAGAAAACTAATTAATCTCAAATACCCATACTGGAACAACAAAAATAAAATTTTCAGTGCATTTTCTTTCATGTCACCAGTATGTATGTACATTCACTGAGATCTAAAATATCTATTGTGCCCATCAATTCCACTTCTACTTTTTTTTTCCAAGGAGCCGTCCCTTCGCCGGTACCACCTCAGCCTCCTGGGCTTATTTTGGATACTCCTAGTGTTCTGACTAAAACCTATTCAGCCAATCCGTTCCCTGTATTAGCTCATACAGGTTCTTTGCTGGTTGGTTGTAGAAATCTTCTGGAGTCATTTGGGTTTTAGCATACAGTTTCTGCCTTCTGTGGTCCAGCGACTCACAGTTGCATAGTATATGCAGAGCTGTTTCGGTATCCTTTTTGCATCTTCTGCATGTAAGGTCTTCGTTATACAGCTCTATTTTGTTTAGGTGCTCCTTTGTGGGAAAGTGTCCCGTAAGTAGCCCCGTTATGGTGCGTAGTTTGTTCCTGCTCATTGAGAGCAGTTTTTTCCCTACTTTTTCTAATGGTTCTTTTATGAATTTCTTTCCATGTATTTGCCTGGTCGTATTCTTCCAGTGTTTATTGTGTTGTTATTTCAACCACCCTTTTAACCATGACCTCGTTAAGCATCTGGGGATGCCCACAGCAGGTTCGGGTCCGTTCATCAGAGTTGACGATCCTACTCTTGCGAGTTCGTCAGCTTTTTCATTGCCTGCGATTTCTTTATGACCAGTGTTACACTGTTCCGAGTCGCCAGTCATACACAAAAAAGTAACAACAAACGCGTTTTATTAACAACATTTTCAAAATAAGCGAAAAAAAGCGCTATCCCAATAAAAACCGTTCCTGGAACGTACACTTCACTGGATACCATTTCTAGTAGACTATCATATCTTTGGAATGTCATAAAATAAAATATTTTATTTCACATTTTACCAGAGATGGACCTTAATAAAATTTGACAACAAAGTTTTGTAGTCTTAAACTTCAAAATATTATTGATTGTCTAGTTGTCATATTTTTTTCGTTGTGTCAGATAGGGACCAAAAATTAGTTTATTATTAGTTAATCTTGACAAAGGTAGCTGGAACGCTACCGAAACGTCGAAATAAAAAAATAAAAAACATTATTGTGGTTTGATTCCCAAAAAATAAGAGAAAAAATAACATTTATTGTAGATAAAGTATATACGTGAAAACATCGTGGATCATTTTTTCAAAATCAGTCATGTCAATACGGAAAAATTAGCAGAATAACAAAATAATATAAATTAGGCTTTTGTTTTTCACCGCTGGCGTCGCTATTTTACAGATGAATGGTGTGAGCAAGATATCTAGTTTGTATGTATGTGCATATATGAGCGACATTCACTAAGATCAAAAATATAAAGATCTATTGTACCCCCTTTCATTCACGCAATTTCTGAGGTCTTATAGGCTAGTAGTAAGTAAGTCTCATTTCCTAGGGGCACTCTAGGATATCCACCGTGCAAGTTTGTCCACTTTAACAAAACCTTCAGTGTTGATAACAATATTTATTTAAGACATATATCATGTCAGTAATGAGCCCCATCACTACAACAATATTACCCATGCCTAAACAGGATCTTGAACCAAAGAAGTTGGGAAACAAGAGTCCTAGGCTGATAAAAGTTCTAGTCCACCAACCGAAGTGAGAGAGGGAAAACATTCGTATTCAGAAATCTCCGCATGATTGGAAAGGAGGTGAAGTGTCTAGCCCCTGCTTAAAACTGTACTGACTACCAGATGTGGTCGCCTAGTAAAATCTCCACCGCTTTTGTAGCTAAGGTGTTTCTGTTTTTATTGTTATGCCTAAACGTAGTGCTGCTATGGTATAATGAACCTTCACTGTTTATTGAGGTGAACTTTCCTGCCAGCCTGACTTGATTGTATCTGATCGTGATTTTGAACAGCGTAAGTATGCATAAAAAAGCTATTAGGCGGAAGATTAATATAAAATATTGAGTTTCCTGTCGTCCTATCATGATGTTTAATTTAATTGTAAAAACAAACTCCAATCTGATTTAATTAAAAAGAAAAATGCTTCGAAAAGTTTCCTATTTCTTAAAGCTATTAAAGTTATCACAAAAACCTTTTTTCCATATCATCAAACTAAAACCGCTTCAGTAAGTAATTTTATTATGTGACTTAGGTCGTTTTGTAACAATTATTACATCTAACTAACAGGTTCGAATTCTTAGAAGCAGCTGGCACCAGCAGGTTTTTTAAGACTCAAGACGTTTATTATATTAATCTACAAATCAACACATTCATTAAAATGACCAAGTATGCAGTAAATGAGCGTAGGAAGATAATATGATTCTCTGAACGTTTACAGAGCAAGACAAAATTAAAGAAATTGGTTTCTTCTAAAACCACAGAATCATGTTTTGGATCAGTATTTATATGTAAAATATATAAATTTAATATCTTCCGTACGTTCTTTGTTAATTAAATTGTTTGTTATTTCTATTTCAGTCTTTAGTATTTTTGAAATTATCCAGTATGTGACACAAGTTTAAGAGTGCAAGAAATTGTTGTCAAGTTATCTTGAGGTCCATTCACAGTATCTGATAAAGATGATGTGATTTAAGAAATATTTTGATCAACAACTTTGTTAGGTATAGTAGATTTGATACAAAATCAAGTTTAAAAGTTAAAGCATCTGTTCCATTCCCTTTGATTAGAAGTAAATTGGCATGTAAATAATACAAAATTGATATAAGATATACCCAAATATCGATTCTTGATATGATTTGAATCCTTTTTATGAAAAGCATTGAGGTTCCTCGTTAATATTAAATCAACCGTCTGTCGTATTAGTAGACACTCCTAAATATGAACTGAAGCGGAGGAAATATAAAAAATACCAAACCTAGAACGGATATGGCAGCCGCAGGAAGTCGAATAAGGTAGTAAAGTAGTATGTATAATATGTGAAGCTGGTTCGTTGGTTATCTTTTACACCTTGTGCACCACACCGTGGTGAGATATACACATTATTCTCTCAAAAACAGGATGTGAGATAAAAAAAAATGAATTTCCGATTCTTTTAAGAGTTAAATTAAATTTCTGTAATTGCACCTGGAAATTATCGTTAAATTCTAATAGACTAAGCAGTAGACCATCAAAATAGTGAGTTTTTACCAAAAAAAGGACTGTGACATCTAGTAAAAAGACATTACGTGGTATAAACTTGATATATTTTCAACTCGCAAATGGAAGCTTGTCAAAAAATGAATTCTAGATCATAAAAATAAAAATACAACGCGTTTTTCAGCAAAGCGATAGGATAGTTAGGAGGGAAGAGAAATCGGAAAAACTGGTCTGGATGAGTTATATAGTCTATACAGAAAGTACGAGGAGTAATAAACCCTAATTAAGTA
>CAJUYG010001834.1:36425-50195 GCA_910591675.1 Galerucella calmariensis | reverse complement strand
TTTTTGCAAGTATTTCATCATTTTGACGGCCTACACAAAATTTGAGAAATGGTTCATGGTAAAGGGACAGTACCAAATAACATGATCTCCAATGCGACGGCCGTATACGGCCGTCCAAAGCACATGGCCGTCCTATTGATGGTATATTGACAATGTATGGTCGTCGCATTGATTGTGATATATATATATATATATATATATATATACTTTTTTGACTTATACTTATACATGTACAAGAGCAAGTTCTGCTAATAAAGAGTGTTAATAAATGATGACAACAGAATCGGACTTACCTTGGCCAGGCGCATGGCTACGACCCAACAGGAACGGACCCGCTCAGAATCGCAGGCGAGACAATGTAATTGGTCAGAGGACGAGGCGTAGGAGAAGGGCGTCGAGGCGGCGGCGACGTCCTCGTCGTTGTTGTCCGCCGTTTTGCCGGTAGATATCGAAGCAGGTCGTAGTACGATGCCCCACTCGGTTGGAGCACGAAATTGGTTTTTCGCGTTAAGTGTGGTATAAGCGTGAAACCTGCGTATATCGGCGTATACTTCTACGTCGCAACCCAATTTCCTATCCTCCGAAATCTGTAAGAAAGAAATATGTTTTTCAACTAAAAACAATACAATCATTATAAAAATAGTTTATTAATATCTAGCTTCTATTGCTGGGAATTGAAATTTGGTTACACAAAGAGATGAAGTCATTTCTATCTACAGCTGGCATTTTGTATAGGGTTTTGTGTCAAAACATTGTAGGAAGCTGAATTAACAACGTAAGAAAATTGATGAATCAGCAAGCACAATATTACGCAACCTTCAATAAAAATACATCTTACTGTAGAATTTAATTTAATTTTACTCGACCTTCGACACTATCAAAATCTTTTTGGGGAGAATAGTGTCTCATTTTGGGGGAAAAGTACCGGGGGAAAGTACCGGGGGGAAAGTACCGAAAGTATCGAAAACTGACGGTGCTGAATGTCTTCTTTAATCTTGACGCAGTTTCCATTTCGTTTACGTTATACATAATATATTCGTTCAAGAGCATGTAGATTATTTTTCCAGCCTACCCAATAATGAAAATTCAGAATATTTCCAGAAACAAATGCTTATATCAAAGAAAATAATGGGACTTGGGTGAATTGGAACACATTTTAAATTGTGCATATAGCATATTTAAAATGGTTCTGGATCAGATGGAACCACTTGTAGGAATGGAATAAATATACTTTCACTAATAAGGAATTGTTTGAAAAAAATAATGACATGAACATTTAGATGATTAGATTTTTTAGTCAATACTTAATTTCCTGACTCCTGCTTCGGATATCAGCCTTACTAATAGTTCGGTATTTTTAAAAAAATTCGAACTGAAAATGGAATAAACTTCAAATTAAAATCGAAGAAAAAATGACTATCATTAACCCAACCTGGTTATACAGGGTGGGGCACTATGATGAACGAACTATTCTCTGGCGTCTTAACGGCAAATAAAATTAGAAAAAATAAGACATGGAATTAAGTAGACTATAATTTAAAAATATTATCAAAGTATCAAAGTTAGGTTCCTTTAATCGGAACATCCTGTATTTTATCACATTTTTGAATTGTACTATTAAAAATAATGTAAGTTCATCAACATTTCCCTATACCTATCTAGTTCCGTTTCCAGGATAAATCGATTTTACATAATTTGTAGACTCTCCGAAAAAATACAATAACTTCAACATAAACACAAATAACCACATTTGCTTTACACCATCTTACTAGAAGCTTTTAACATTCTGTTTCCAATATTTACTGGTATGCTATCATATACAGGGTGTTTTTAATATGACAGTACAACACTAACCATTTAATACATAAATTTCTGGCTTAATTTAAATGGAACTCCCTGTATCTGTTGGGTCTGTTAAACGTGGGAATTTATTACCTTTCAGTTGGTATTAGGGTTGCCTATATCTAACTCTGATAGTTCTCGAGAAATTTTAAATTTGTTTTTTAATATTCAATTAATTGCTGACATCTAGTTACCTATGACATGATACTCCGATGGAAAGTTTTTAAAATTCAAAATTTGTTATTTTGACAGTAAGTGCTTTGTTTATGATTTATTATTGATAAATTAGAGGTCTCTTAAATCAGAATTTTATTAAGGGTAAGTACACTATTTTTGGGCATACAGATACAATAAGCTTTGAAATTATAAAAAAATAACTAGGTACAAAAAATTCAAAGAAGGTTGTCAAAGTGACGCCCATCTTGTTGGATACAAATTTGAACCCTTTTTTAAAAAAAGTTATTGTTCACTTTCTTTAACATTTCTGGTGTTACTGTTTGAAACGCTCTCCTTATCATATCCTTCATGTTCTCAGGAGTGGTTGGCTCTGTATTGTAGACAATACTTTTTATTTAACCCCAAAGAAAATAGTCTAATGGCGTCGAGCATGGGAACCTTGCCGGCCAAAGATAAGGACCCCCTCGCCCAATCCATTTTTGTGGAAAAATATTGTTCAGCTAACGCCGGACAATTACACTCTAATCAACAGACGCACCATCCAACTGCAGCCACATTTTGTGTCCTGTAACTAGTGGAACGTCATCTAAAAGTTCGGGTAGTTTGTTACGTGAAAATTTACGAAATTTTCTTCCAGTTAGCGTTAAGTTTTTTTACTAATCTTATTGCAAAGTTAATGATTGAGTACCCTTAATAAAATTCTGATTTAAAAGACCTTTAATTTGTTAATAATAAATCATACAACAAAGCACTTACTGTCAAAATAACAAATTTTGAATTTTTAAAAACTTTCCATCGGAGTATCATGTCATAGGTAACTAGATGTCAGCAAATAATTGAGTATTAAAAAACAAATTTAAAATTTCTCGAGAACTATCAGAGTTAGATATAGGCAACCCTAATACCAACTGAAAGGTAATAAATTCCCACGTTTAACAGACCCAACAGATACAGTGTGTTCCATTTAAATTAAGCCAGAAATTTATGTATTAAATGAATAGTGTTGTACTGTCATATTAAAAACACCCTGTATATGATAGCATACCAGTAAATATTGGAAACAAAGTGTTAAAAGCTTCTAGTGAGATGATGTGAAGCAAATGTTGTTATTCGTTTTTATTTTGAAGTTATTGTATTTTTTCGGAGGGTCTACAAATTATGTGAAATCGATTTATCCTAGAAACTGAACTAGATAGGTATAGGGAAATGTTAATGAACTTACATTATTTTCAATAGTACAATTCAAAAATGTGATAAAATACAGGGTGTTCCATTTAAAGGAACCTAACTTTGATACGGCAAGCTTTTTTGGAGGACCCTGTATATTCCAAAATATTTTTATATTATAGTCCTAAGTAATCTACTTAATTCTACGTCTTATTTTTTCTAATTTTATTCGCCGTTAAAACGCCAGAGAATAGTTCGTTCATAGTGCCCCACGCTGTATAAATATATCTTCAATGAAATCAAATGTTAACCTAATATTTGATGACTCTACGTCAATTTAACTTCAAATACAACAAACCCCAAACCATTAACTCAAAGTTAAAAGTTGTTCTGACGCATATTCCGTGTTACACGTCCATTAACATCGATTTCAGATGTGTTTTATTTAAATCGTGATAGATAGATAATAGATAGATAGATAATAAATAGCCCAGTTGATGAATAATTTTAAACTCAATTGTCATGTATTATGTTATGTTTCTGCTGGTAGAAGTTGCAGTACTTCTGGTTAGTGGGCAAAACCAAAAAATACAGATGTTATAGCTCGAACGACGGATGTAACATAATAGGCGAACAGTTATGTTCCTGGATGGGCTCTTGACAGTGCACTGTAGACTCAGCGAACACATGAATAACTTCGAATTGGCAAACACTGGCAGAAAATAAGGAAGCCTTAACACTCATGTTGTGTTACTGTGAAGGTATGACTAGGCTAACTCTTAAAGTGGTGTCCATTTGCGAGAAATACTCTCGAGAGTTTTACTTTACTCTCAAGTGGACACCTAGCTTAACACAGGGTACACCAAATTGACATGAAAAGGTCGTAGTGGAGAGGCTTCTGAAAGCACTAAAGCCACATATAGTTTGGCAAGTTTATCTGAAGCTATACGGGATCGGTAAGAGGCGAGGAAAAACATGGCGCCTATCTGTCAAACGTACAAATGGCGTATGGTACCTATTTTACCAAGTAAAACTGAAAATATAAATGTCACTGACAATACCAACGCCGCTGGATAAATCAATATCAGTCAATTGACCAAGTGAGAGGGAAGATCTCACGCACGCGCTTGCCAATAAGAAGTCAGCTGGTCAGGCCTTTCGATCAAAATCACCAATTATGTAATTCGGAGGGTGTGGTCATTATGGTTTTCGTACAACGCTGCCAGAGTTTGAAGAATCCCATAACATATTTGGAAAAGTGTTCATCTTTAAATATTCATAAATTGAAAAAATAATGTTAATAGAATAAATCCAAGGAAACAAGCACATTATAAAATTAACGTTTAATCATATTTTTAATATTGTTGATAATAAAAAGACCCTTTTCTAATTATTATCACTACATAGTAAGCACTTCAGTTTTGTCATAGTTAAACGTGACAATGTCGAATGTTTTCGACTGCATTCCTTTAACGGTTTCAGATAAACTTGCCAAAGTATACATTAATGAAATCTGGCCAACAAAAAAACGAAGAACCGGTTTTTGGCATTTGGAAATTGAATCACACAAATTTTTATTTTCAATTTTTTGCTGTTTATCGAATAAGGAAATAACTATTGAACCAACAATTTACCTTTCAGCTAACACTGACAGTTTATTTTCGGCAACCAATATCGCATGACATAAAGTAATTTAAAAAAGTTTGGAAAATTAATTGTATTTTTTCGATTAAATTAGAACCTATTTTGTTTTAGAAAACGATAGAAATTCTGGAAAATATGAATTTATAGTTTGGCAAGTTTATCTGAAGCTATGCGGCATCGGTAAGAGGCGAGGAAAAACATGGCACCTATCTGTCAAACGTACAAATGGCGTACGGTACCTATTTTACTAAGTAAAACTGAAAATACAAAGGTAACTGACAATACAAACGCCACTGGATAAATCAATATCAGTCAATTGACGAAGTGAGAGGGAAGATCTCACGCACGCGCTTGCCAATAAGAAGGCAGCTGGTCGATACAAATCACCAATTGTGTAATTCGGAGGATGAGGTCATTATGGTTTTCGTACAACGTTGCCAGAGCTTCAAAAAGCCAATAACAAATTGAAAAAAAAAATGTTAATAGAATAAATCCAAGGAAACAAGCACATTATAAAATTAACGTTTAATCATATTTTTAATATTGTTAATAATAAAAAGACCCTTTTCTAATTATTATCACTACATAGTTAGAACCTCAGTTTTGTCATAGTTAAACGTGGCAATGTCGAATGTTTTTGACTGCATTCCTTTCACGGTTTCAGATAAATTTGCCAAAGTATACTTTATTTATGACAGTTGATGGCAATTAAATAGAAAAATATCTTTGTAAGTTATTCGAAGGTATCATAATCGAATAAAAAATACCATACAAATCCAACTGTCGATTCATGCTTACAAAGTAACATCACAACAGTTCATGAATCAACAGAGTCATCTCTCGAACAAGTTACCAATCAAATTTAACAGCTGGAGGATGCTCTCAGGAGGAGATCCTGCCACCACTACTATAGGCGACAAAAGTAGATGACCTCAACAAACTGCCAGGGCAAAGGATGTAAGGAGAGGACTCTAAATATAGTTAATAACTGATGTGTCAGGACCAGAAATTTCATAGGCCAAAGAGACGACATGACTCACACACCTTACAGAAAGTAGCTACTTGGGCAGATACAGAAGAATATGTGGTAGGAACTGGGGTCTGAGGTTCCATAGAGGTTCGTTCTAAGCCAGTATGGGATTTAATGCGAACTGCAAAACCGTAGCTCGAATTCTAGAGGACACTACAAATTAGATTGATCGGACTATACCATTGGTAGATCACAGCCATAGAAAATGTGTACCAACACTCGCAGATGCAAACTGAAAAAGATAACCAACATTCTGTACAACTTGAATATAATTTCATAAGAAAATATCTTTTTCCATTGACAATTAGGTATTTTCCATATATTTCAAATCAAATAAAATATTATTTAATATCATAGGGATGAACCCTTAGATAAGTTTTACAATCGTACAAAATCGATTAACCCACCCAGCACCAAATATTTCAGGTAAAAAAAAAGCAGGTAAACGGTGGAATTCAAACGGAACTCGAAACGACCGTGACGTCACTTCGCATATAAATACGTCTCAGTTCGTTGGCGTCATATCGATTTTTCGTTGTTGTTTGTTGTTTCAGCTTTGTGTAGGAGTGAAATTGTGACGAAATCTTATCATTTTGCTTAGTAAAATAGTATTTTTGATTAGTTTTAAATAGTTATGATGACCGCCGAAGGCTTTATTAAAGCTTCCACGAACAATTTACCCTCTGTGGATATGTTTATGGTAATGGATTACATAAAAAGGGACGAATGTTTTAATTCAGCTGAAATTAGAGGTGCAAAAGCAGCAATGTAAGTATTTAAGGCTCCGTTATTAGCCACTACGGTAAAATAATGAACCTCATCTTCCACTGAAAACCACAAGATGGGGAGAGGATATGGTTTTATCCAAAATTTGGATCATATATTCTCGGAACTGGTAATTTAGTTGACCAAATAAGTGGTCAATGGTTGATTACTATTATAATCTTGAATAAATACTTGATCAACCGTGTACCGGACAAATAATCACGTGTCGCTCCCCACTGATCCCCACTTCACATGCCAGTATGTATCATTCGATACAATACCGAGTGATATGTTTATTGAGATGTTATAGTTTTCGATTTAATTTACCTACATTTCTTATCTGTTAACCAGAGGTAACGAGGCAACGAGGGTGAATTATTATCTGATTTGTTGTTGATACGTTGTGACCCTATTTATTATAAAATTTATATCTCTATTATTTTTCCGTCTTATTTCGATTATTTTTTATACAGTGTGGAAACCACTTATGGAATAAAATTCTTTATGTCATTATTTTAGAAAATTATAAAAAATGCCGAGACGTCAACTTTTGAATTGAGTTGTGCGTTATGTAAACATAAATGTAAGTGTACAGGGTGATTCACGTAAGTATGCCATAGTCGGTGTTGTTTTTTCAATGAAACACCCTGTATACATATTTGCATATTTTTGAAATCCTTTTAATGAACCGATTTCAACAAACTAAATAATGTATGGTCAATTATGAATTGTTCAGGGTGAAATTTTTATTTTTACAGTTATCAAACACATACATAAAATACCTGATGTATTTGATTTTAATACATTAAAATAAATGCTCAAAATGTTCTCCACCTAGTTGTTGGCAATAGCACAGTCTCCTATAGAACTCCTTAACTTCGTTTAAAGTTTTGAGGTGAAATATTCCGTATTTCTGTAGTTATCCTATCTTTGAGGTCTACAATGCTAGTTGGTTGTGTTGCATATACTTTGTTCTTGAGATAACCCCTCAGGAAAAAATCTAACGGCGTAAGGTCTGGCGATCTAGCTGGCCACTCGATAGTACCTCTTCGTCCAATCCATTTATTGGGGAAGATTTTACTTTTCCAGTATAAACTGTCAACACATCAACAACTGACAGAATAGAAAACAATCCAAATTATTTACCGATTTAAAACAATCCACATTATTTACCGATTTTGTCTAATTATTGGCGGTTTTAGGCAATTTTTAGGTATTTATGATAAAATTCATGGGCGTAGCAGGTTTTGTTTAATATACAAATACGTCTAATAATTAGTTAGTTTAGATTTTTGATAAATCCATATTTAGCTAATTTTAAAAAGTACCAATATTTCAAGTGTAATAAATTATTAATTTTAAAATTTCACCCTGTAAAATCCATAATTGACCATACATTATTTAGTTTTTTGGAATCGGTTCATTAAAAAGAAAACACCGACTATGGCATACTTCGTGAGTCACCCTGTACATTTACATTTATGTTAACATAACGCACAACTCAATTCAAAAGTTGACGAGTCTCGGCATATTTTATAATTTTCTAAAATAATGACTTAAAGAATTTTATTCCATAAGTGGTTTCCACACTGTATATAAATTTTGTATGATGACGCTTTTTTTTCCTCCGTGTGTACGTCATGTTTGTTTTACGTTTTTAAAACCACAGGTAACTCTATCCTATCCTAAACTGGAACGAAAACAAGAACACTGTTGCCAGCTACTGCCTAAATTATTTACCAGATCTTAGCCTAAATACCGAAAATATTAAAAAACCATGACAAATCCTTTAATTTTACTCAAACCTACAAAAACAAACAACATTCAATTGAATAAATCAATATAAATAAATGAAATCACTTTTAAACATCTAACTTAGCTTAATGTGATTTATTATTATAAAGAGAAGATATAATGCGAGATCTTTGATTGTCTATATGAAAAACGCTTTGAAGTCGTTCGTGTATAACTAATACTTTCGCTATTAAAAGTTAACAAGCCAATATTATTGCATTACACACGTTGTACCAGTGTACATTTAGATTATCGAGAGTACGAAATCTGATACAATTGTACCCGCTCTGGCAACACTGGATTGGAAAATTAGAGTCTCATATCGGAAACTATCCTCTCGATATATACCTATCACTCGAATGATACTGATTCAGTCAGCTCCCTCTGATGCCAAATCGGTTCAACCAAATAAGACAGAGTTTTTGGCTACCATATTTGAATTACGGCGCTAATTATGCCGCTTTTATTTCATTCAGTTCTTGATAAAATAACAATATTTTCGCTGCATTGTCACACATTTGTCTATAAAATACTGTTATGAAGGATGTATCACCTTTATATCATTTCAATCTTCATTGCCCAAAATTGGGGATATTTGACAACGTCTGTTGAATTTATTACTAACAAGAAACCCATATAAATTATGATGCACACTACCTTAACAGTTTGGCAATCGATATAACACCTTATGTCTCATCTAAAATTATTAATAAAAATTAACTGAATGAAAAACGTAAGCCATGTTTTTACGGTCATATTTTCATTCAATAACGGGCCCTTAATGTAAAGAATAATTATTGTCTTTTTATTATACATGTAAACGTCCCTGATAAATAAAAACAAAGCTGTTTAAAAAAACCTTTGAGGAATTGTTAAATAAACTAAATATTTTAATACTTACACTTGCCTCATATTAGGTTCAAATCTACCTCACAACCTTTAGCATTGACAATGAACATTTGGTTTGTCAGATCCCAAGAATAAATATGTTAGTCAATACTAACAAAAATATATGGATATTTTGTTTACTTATAATATCAATATTGTTGGTAAATTGTTAAGTATGTTTTTTCAAGTTGTATAATTGAATACATGTTTTAATAACTTTTAAGAATCTTCTATAAAATTTCTAAACAATAATGCCTAATTATTAAAATTTCAAATTGAAGTAGGCATCGATATTAATTTCAAATGATACTTGGACAAAATGTCTATTATTGGTATATCAAATTTTAATCGATGTAGATATCTGGTTGACACACAAAAATATGTGGAACAACATCCCGTTTCATTATTATTTTTCCACCCATTAAATTAAAACGTACATAATTTTCCATGTCTTCTCCAGCTAAATAAACATTTTATTACTGATAACATAACCTAACGTAATTTACCTATAACTTACTTTAAAGTGGTCTTCACAACAAAAAAATTCACTCTTGGACTTGGGTATATCACGTCTTGCTGCTTTAAACCATCGTTTTTTACGCTCATACTCATGAGGCACACGAACAAATGTTTTGTTTGGTGTACCTTTAGAAGTGCTTGTACAACGAGGCACAAAACACCACTTATTCTGAGACCCGTACATAGCCATTCACTTATGTTTTTATTCAAAAACTTAAAATTTTAGTCACTAAATTATTGTTACCCATTTTTTCGTTTATAACCACGTAAATAAAATTACAACACGCACAAATCAGGTATAACACAATATTGTTGCCAGCTGCGCTGCACTGTTCATATGCGGTGTGACGTCAGACCGCCATAACCTTGGGAAATCCCGTTTTGGCGCGAATTTCTAGAGTTTGAATTCCAAATGGCTTTTTTTGTTGAAAAGAATTTTTTTGAAGATACCATAAGATTTATAGGTACATTAACTACCATTTTTTCTATTTTCTAAAAAACATGAAAATACCCAATATACCCAACAACTCGACGTTTCCACCTGATGAAAGTCCTGTAAGCACATTACAAAAAAAGAATTTATAGTGTCTGTTGAAATTTTACGAAATAAAATACATGTAATGGCTTTAAAACGACATTTTACTCGACCCTCGATATTATCAAAATCTTTTTGGGGAGAATCGTGTCCCATTTTGGGAGAAAAGTACCGAAAAAGAGTGTCTTTTATCGAAAATTGACGGTGCTGAATGTTTTTTTGAACCTTGACGCAGTTTCCATTTCGTTTACGTTATACATGTATTCGTTCAAGAGCATGCAGATTATTTTTACAGCTTTTCCAATAAGGAAAATTCAGAATATTTCCAGAAAAATATGCTTATATTAAAGAAAATAATGGACTCAATTGTGCACACCCTATAACATAATAAAAACAGTTCAGGATCAGATGGAACCACTTTGTGGGAATGGAATAATAGTATATTCTTCAACGAGTGCAGAATGATGGTTATTATTCACGCGGATGAAGTTTCCAAAACGAGGGAGCGCAGCGAGTGAGATTTGGAATCATCCAAGTGAATAATAGCCATTCTACACAAGTAAAAGACTATACTTTCTCCACGACTAAGAAGAAAAAACTTCCAGTGAGGATCGAACCTCGATCGTCCGCGCCATAGTCAACCACCACTAGGCTATTGAGCATATTTATAAAAATGTAAAGTTTAAATATATATACGTAACTTATATTTTCAATCGGAACCCTTACATTTATAAATGAAATTAATTCCGGGAGGCGTACATATTCACTATCGCTACTGTTGTCCATTTTTTTCTCTTATAATACGTAAAATTATGATTTTATAATTATTTTGACGTTTCAAACGACGCGCTGTCAGAAGCGATTTACGTTCTTAGGTATTTGACGTTTTAAAGAGATGATTTGATTTATTCATTATAATTCATTTTAGGGTGAATTCTGATAATAATAAAATGTGATTGGCTAACGAGAGTGAATTCTTTTTATTATTCACTGGTGTGAATAATTTATATCATTATGCAGCTAAATATGTAAAAATAATGTGTGCGTTATTATTTAGTCGTGGAGAAAAACACTTTCACTAAATAATAATGAATTGTTAAAAAACAAAGACATAAAAATCTAGATTGTACACACTCGATAAATGTATTTTAAATAGAAATAGTTCAGCAACCTTTATCTCCATTTTTTTTTTTGGTTTCTAATTTTCAAGATATCATTCCCACTGCATCGACCATATAAAGCATGTTATCGCACAGCACTGCACATTATTTGCAAAGTTGATAAGAGAAAAAAAGGAAACTGAGGTCGGTATACAACGATTTGATATCTTTAGTCTAGCCACAATCCAACTGATTTTTTTTAATAATTCCGCAAGTGAGACCTCGTTCTAGATAAATCAAAATAGCTTCACAACACAATTCCTGCTCATGGAAATATAAATAACTTTTATTTTTAAATGAAAGGGGTGATCAAAAAAACCTGGAGCTTAACCAAATTTATAGGATGGATACAGTCTTTTCACTAGATCCTTCTTGGGCTTGTCTTACATTCGAAGATAATGTGAAAGGCTGTTTCCCCCTCTTCCAGCAACAACAAACAAAGGGGTTAATATTTCAATAGCCAGCGGCTCCGAAGTTTTTTTAACAAGATTTCGCTATGTTCCTGCTTAGGTACGTTTCTCCAGTCTGTACGATTGATGTTAAGTTTCAATCTACCGAAGTGAACAACCACATGCTGCAGTTTTTGATACTCTTAATGCTGGTTCACGGACCTGTGAATGCCGCTCCATTGCGTACAAAATAACCTTGTGGCTAGCGTTGCCAGGAGTCCGGATAAGGCCGGACGTAGTTAGGCTTTTTGATCTCCTCTCCGTCCAAAATAAACGGCGGAACGTGCGGAAAGTGACACTTTTCCGCACGCGACTGCAGTTGACCCGAACGACGCGGAACGGTCAAGGGCGGGAAAGACACTTTACGCATGAGATAGGAACATTATTTTTTTCTACGACCGTATATACAAAAAAGTATATCAACCCATTTTTTCAAAGTTATTTTATTTCAACATACACATACAAAACTTTAACCAACCAAAAACGATTAGTTAATTATTAAAAATATTAATATTAAAAACAGAATTTGTTGCATTCTGTAAATTACTTAAAATTGCCGATCCAGTGGAGTTATTTGGTGTTAACTGGTAAGTAGATGACGTCGATGAGGATGGCATCGGTTGCAGGTCACATAAAGATGAAGGTGACAGCAACGGTTTTAAGTCATTTGTAGATGAAATAATTTTATTTGATATATTTTCCTTATATCAAACCCGGGTGGTTTGATAGTTGTTTTGTGACACTACTTTAAAGAATGTACAGGGTTATATCAAATTATCTTCATTATTTTATACTTTAAAAATGCAACAAAAAGCTAGAAAAGATGTAGATTTCGTGAATATTTATTTACCTGTTGTAATAATAGTTATAACTTCCGAAATAAAACACTATCTAATAAGGTCGAAATTTGCATAATTTTACTTTCCCGCACTAGTGAAAGTAACACTTTCTAAAACTAAAATGCGTGCGGGAAAGTGGGTTGAAACGCACGGTCGTAGAAAAAAGTTTCATTTTGTTTAGATTGTTTTTTATTTCATTTTTCTTCAGATAGATGGGAGATGGTAGATGGGAATCACTTTGGTGCTTCCAATAACCTATATTCAATGTGTCTTCTGCACTTTATAACCGAGATACAGGGTGTTTTATAAATTTATCCTATTTATTTCGAACCTCATAACTTCCGAGTTATCCAGTAGATTATTTTAAAATTTGGTACACGTAATAACCATTACCTAGAAACTCCATCAAAAGCATCTCCAATAAGATAATGCAGGTCGGGCTTAATAAAAAATTTCAAAACTCGTCTTTCCCAAAAACAACACCCTGTATATAGATTTTTATTAAAATTGCTCTTTATAATTGGAAAGAGTATAAAAAATCAAATCTACTTATTTCCTTTTTATTTTTCCACAGACAACAGGGTATTTGACAATTTTTTTTAAATACCATTAGAAGATTGTCTGGCCTCAGTTAAGTACTCCAAATTTTTTACTAAGGGCCGGTTTCATAATTCGATAGTTAAAGTGCCTTTAGTAAAAGTAGACTTTATCTTAAAGTATCCTTTAAGACGACTTTAAAATAATTGCGTTTCATAATGAAAGTAGCATCTTCTTTTAATAAAAGTAGCATTTAGCTAAGTTGGCAGCCCTGAAATTTGTTTTTCGATACCTTAGACACTATTTAATTAAGTTATCTAACCTAAAATTATTGCTTTGGCGGTTTGTTGTTGTTGACAATATTGTTATATTGAATGTTTACTGAATAATGGAGGCAAATATAAAACGTACAACAAACTTTACA
>CAJUYG010001834.1:0-31425 GCA_910591675.1 Galerucella calmariensis | reverse complement strand
TTTACATTATGTATTGAGGTTGCCTATTCTGCAGTAATGCATTTACTATACGATTTCAGGTACTTGCATTAGATTAGTATAGACAACCTCAATACATAATGGAAATTGAATTTCTATTATGTTTTTCATAATTTTAATTCATGAATTTTTATTATGTATTTCATAATTTTAAATCGGCAACTTATATTATGTTTTTCATAATGGAAATTCCTGTATTATTATTATGGAAAACATAATTTTAATTCATTAACAGAATAATTAGGGAATAAACATTTTTGAAAGAAGAGAAATTTTTGTTTTGTTTTTAAAGCGATGTTATTAAATACCAAAACGGCACGCCATAATTATTGGTATTTAACATTGTTGGCGACAAAAAATGAGAATAGCATTTACACATAAATACATTTGGCAACAGCGGTTAAAATAGGGAGACATTGAACACACAACCATTGCTGACTGCGCCCAGTTATTCTTCTATCTCTTTTAAGTAGTTTTTTTCATATATACCTTGTCGTACTTGTGTAAATCGTATGTCGCGAATAGACTTTTCGCAATCTGTATGTTATACTGACAAATTAGGACGTGCGTTAACTAAACGCAATTTTACTATCGATTGACTATTATTGGACCCTGAGATTGCTACGTTAGTACAGTACTTCACATTCTATACATCTGTTCCTACTCTCGCGCCATCTAATCTCCTTGTAACTAGTCTCCATGCGTTCAGGGTTAATCAAAACAAAATTACTGGTACGAGCGTATAAATTGAATATTAGTCAAATATGTATTTAAAAACAAAATTGCTTTTTCATAAGCTTGGCTGATCTTACTTTTTTTCCGATACCGAAATGGCAATAAAAATGTTATCGCGCCCCTCTGAACTTTGTATACTGTCACGAAAACCGGCCTCAAAGCATATCTCAAACCCAACCTCAAGGCACACTTCATTTTTTGCATCACCGAACACACATTTTACTGTAAATTCAACTATCAACCTTAAAGCCTCATTCAAGATTTATGACAGACACACCACCATCAGACATAATGTCAATTTTAGATGAATATCGCTTCAAACAACTCCGTTAAGGGAACGGGCGAAAATAAGATTCTGCGTTTCGTTTTTTATTTTTAATGCTGGATTTTTTCGTGTTGCAATATTAATGAAATCCTTCTGTTACTGGTCCAGCGAATGCGTAAAATTTTAACGAGATAAAACGACGGATTAGTTTCTATTTTTTTTAAATAACGCAAAACGTCCGTCAAACGTAATTTACTATCAATTAAATTAAAGCGCATCGGGTTGTGCGGTGTGTGAGTGGTGAAATTGGTCGCCGAATCGGATAGCTCAAATAAATAAATTTTCAGTTAAATCATCAGTAAATAATTACTTGTAGTAGCAGCTGGCCGAAATGCAGAGTAGGAGATAATAGCTTTATTCGCGTTTTTGTTTCTGGACAGTCCGTAAACCAATCTGGAATTGCGCAGAACTAGCTGTTATTCAGTCCTTAGAACTATTTTCGGACCGTTTAAAATTGAATGAAGGTCGAAAAAATCCGAACATCCCGCATGGTCTATAGAACTGAACTAACCTAACTATTGTGGATTGATTCCCAAAAAAATAAGAGAAAAAGGAATAAGTAATGCCACAAGGAACGTACAGAAGATAATCGAATTAAATTGACAATTGAAGATAACTCATCATTATCACTGTATTGAGGGACAGTCTTCTTCCACAAAGTTTTTTGTTTTTAATATTATCTGGAATTATTGATCACCTCAAGGAGGACATCGTCTTCACTTGATGATGATATGATGAACTATGTTCAAATATTTCTCAATTTGGTAAATATTAAATTTGAAAAGTGAAAATAAAAATAAACAACACACAATAAACAAACCTCTACTTCTAACCTATGGGAATTTTAAAAATAGCTTCCACCCTGCTCCTTTGCAAATGATTCGAGCATGCCTTAAAAATAATCCGAAAATCGTCCTAGCTCGAGACTGGGGACTGGCTTGGACGGTTTTCAAACTGTCCAAGAACTGCTCTTAAATAAACTCGAACGCCGAACTGCGAGTGTCAGAACCATCCTGTTGAAACCCGAACAAGCCAATTTCGACTACGCAAACGCCGGACAGTCTTGGAACAGTTATTGCATGAGCCCGAATAAAGCTAATATTGTGCGATTTTATATTGGATGCCTAGAGTATAGTGACGCGAATCGGGTGTTCATTTCAACTGTATATCTTATTTATGGTGGTTATCATTAGCATTAGCAAACATTAACACTAAAAGCATCTTCAAAAACTAATATCAATATAATAACCCTTATTTTTAATCCCATTGCTCATTTAGCTAGACAACCTGAAAAAATTGTTTGTCCAGCATGAGCCACGGGACTGGATTTATTTTTTCCTCCTTGTAAAACTCGTAAACAATCTGTAACAATCCGTTGAATAACATTTTTCGTAGCATTGTCAACCTTATTCAGCTTTTGATTTGGTCGTTTTCGCTTTAAAGAATGATCCGTAGCAGAGCTTAACCTAGAGTAATTAATTTATAAATCGTTGTAAACCCGATTTTCGTTTAATCGTGAATTCTCGCAATAACGGCATTATCAGAAATATCAGAATTTTCATGCAGCTTCTGATTTTTCGTACTAAATTTTGTTGAATTTCGTAATAGGTTAGGACTTGTTCGTAATAGATTTGTTTTGAAGTTTTCTATATGTTTTCTAAATGGTTGACGGAAAACTAACAAAGATGTCGCTAAAGTTGAACATGTTTACTGTTGACATTTTCTTGAAATCAAAATTACCAAAACAAATAAAACTTTTATTGCATAGATTCAAGAAAAAAATATACAAAACAACAAAAAAACGAACAGAAATTGTAATAATAATATCTAATTGAGAAAAACTTCTCATAAAATCGTTTATACTAGTGAAAATAGATGAATGGGAATATTCATGGAAAAAAAGTGAAGTTAGGAAGGGATTAAATAGTCGTGACATCAGAAGTCTAATGCCCGTACTTATAAACAAGACTTGAGGCTGAGCACGGCCTTGAGCATCAGTTTTTGACACATTTTACATTTTACTGATGCTCAAGCCCGTGCTCAGCCTCAAGTCTTGTTTAAAAGTACGGGCAATAAAGAAAGATTTGATTTGTCTATCTCAAATTTCAAAAGTCGAACGCTGAATTTCATTACACTGCCCAGTAGTGCCAGTGCAAGGAGCCAAGGAGTAAAGGCAAAATTACAGCGTTTTTTTGTTAACGCTGTGTTATATCTGAGATTTTTGTTTTCAATTTTTTGTTCTCTGGCCAAAATAATAGAAACGTAATAAATTGCAAAGCGGCGTAATAGTGTAATAAATAAATCCATTTAGTAATAGATCTATTACGAACGTAATAGTGCTGGCAACGATGTACATATTTAAAACAACGCGTACTGAACATGTAAACCTTTGTTTTGAAATTCGTCCCTATCATCAGTATCATTTATTGCTAAATTATTAGATTACCGCGCATTATCTTGAACTGTCATTTTAAATGGTCTCCAAAATTCAATTCACTGTACGATATGATTGACTGCAAATAATGACAATTAGTACTATTTAATTATGACAGGTAAATATAAAGCCTGATAAAATTATAGTGTATTACGTAACGTGTGTGGTAAGAAGCAATGTTTTACAACACGAGTTAAGTACTATACTTTACCTACGACCTACTTTTACCTGTATTTATAATCTTTTTATTAATAATACTTGAACAACATCAACAATAGATATTTTTAATAATTTTATTGTATAACATTTCATTCCATAATATTAGTTATTATAATAATTGTTTATAGTAACAGTACAGTTGTTATTGAACACAAATCATAAATCGCTTCCTTTGCTTGTTGAAGCATAAGAAACAACAGTTACATTATTAGAGGTGCTTGGTAAACTTTCATCTCCTCCATCTCTATTACTCTATTACCAATGAAAGAAACACATTAAAGAGCTAACGCTTAATCATTATTAATATACACCCCACAAAAATTATCGCATCACTCATTATTTTTTAAATATTTTAAATGTGTTGCCTGTTTTTCGAATTTTATTATTATTACGAATTAAACACCAATAGATACGCCTTTTGCAACATTTATTTTATATCAGTTTAATCTACAGAGGACAAAAAGTTTGATTTACCAAAACATAGAAAACATCTATACAAACAAATGAACGGTGCTTAAACTAAAATCAGCCAATGAATTTCTAATAGCGTGTGTTGTCACCCCTCGCTCTAATTACAGCTTCTATTCGTCTTGGAAGGCTTCCAAACAGGTTCTGGATGTATCCTTGCGGCATGTTTTCCCAAAAGTTAAAAAGAACATTTTGAAGATCATCTAGTGTTCTTATTGGTGCCGGGTGTTGCTGAATTCGCCATCCCAGATGATCCCAGACATGCTTTATTTGGTTAAGGTCCGGGCTATGTTCAGGCTAATTCAGGGTGGGTATCTCGACCTCTTCTAAGTACTGCCGAACCAGTCTAGCAGCGTGTAGAGGAGCATTATCCTGCATCAGCACAAAGTTGTCACCGATATGAGGCATATAGGGCACTACATGGGGTTCTAGAATATTGGTTATGTACCTGTCAGCATTTAGTATTCCATCATTCACTGGTACTAACTCCATGCGACCCTTGAAAAAAATTCCTCCCCAAACCATGATAGAGCCACCACTAAAGCTTTCAGTTTGACTAAAATTAACCTGATCGTGCCGTTCACCACGTCGCCTATATACTGGTACACGACTATCTGATGAATACAGACAAAATCTTGATTCATCCGTGAATAAAATATTGGACAAATCTTGAATATTCCAATTTGTGTGTTCTCGAGCAAATTCCAATCTTGCTACTCGATGTTCTCTGGTAAAATGTGGACCTCTAGCTGGCACTATGGCTCGTATACCTGCTTCTCTCAGCCAATTTCGAACTGTTTGTAGGCTTATTCGGACATTACGATCAGACAACAGATATGTTTGCAGCCTTCGAGCGTATGCATAATTCTTAACGCCGTTAACCTCAAATAACGATCATCTACTAACGAAGTTACTCTTCCGCGGCCTTATCCGGGTCTTCTGGTTAGCTGCCCTGTTTTTTGGTAGCGAATAACAACTCTGGATATGATGCTTTGTTGAACTCCAATTACCCCGGCGACGTATTTTTGACTGCGTCCATCTTGTATGAGCGCGATGATTCTAACGGCTTACATGTCTTGTTAAACGTTGAAGCACATCCATTATTAACAAAATAAATTTTTAACACACGGTAGGAACTTCAGTTCCTTTTAAGCAAAAATTATGTAATACATTTAACGTTATAGATAAACAATTTGCATATTCATCGGTGGTCAAGTAGTAAGCAAACCAGACTAAACCTCACGCGGTAGACCCGGGTTCGATTCCCCGTGAAGAAGTTTTTTTTTATTGTTAATTTTATTTTTAAATAATTATTCTGCTTGATATTAATAACGACAACAGGTAGACGTTTGAAATATTTAGCAGAATATTCATTATTATAGATAATGGTACGGTACCCTCCATGAGGGAGTCCGACTGGCAACATCTACTTATAACAGCATCGTATATTTAAAAAAGGAAACCGTAGCATTATACAGATTGGACATTCGTTTACCACAAAATTAGTGGAAAATTGAATTGTTAAATTTTTAATTTGAAGTTATATTACAGTTTATAGAAATTTTTATTTTCTAGATTTTTTCCTAAGTGGGTCGTAGAAAAAATATGCTGCTCGACTCGTGTGGATTGTCCATATCGCACTTGAACGATTGAGCACTCTGCCTACGGCGTCGTGCTCCATCTTCGTCCTCGTGCGATATGGCCATCATATCCACACTAGTTGCACAAACTACAATTTCTTTCAAAATATGCCCTTTTACATTTAAAAACAACCTGCCAAATGTCAAATCAATTTATCCATCCATTTTAAAGTTAACGAATTAAAACATTCAAGTTTTCAAAATTTCAACACCCTGTATTTCGAAAAGTAGCTAGACCCCTTAATCGCGCAAAAAAAAATTATGGAAATAATAGTAAAAATTTATCCGTACAAGTTCAAGTAGATCACTAGCACTGCGAATACCAGCTTTGAATAAAAATTCAATATAGCATCGGTGGTTTAGTGGTTAGAATGCTCGCATTGCACGCGGGCGGCGGCCCGGGTTCGAATCCGGGCAGGAGCATATTTATTATTATGAATCGGTGCTTCGTAAACGAGAGAGAGACTAAGGAGGCACAAGCACGCAAAAGCAAGGCACATAACGAAGCAATGTAACATAACGTAGCGTAACGTAACGCGTAACGGTCAGATCTTTTGCGTCGCGACCCCTGGTCGCTCAAACATAACCTGGCGTAAAGAACTAAAGTTCCAAAAATATTTTAAAATACATCTTCATGTGTCAAAAACACTTAAATTTGGGTATAGGGAATTATTCTACACAGTTACATTAAATTCAATATACAATACGGAAAGTTGATAATATAGGTACAGGGTACTGCATTTTAAATAAAAGAGTTGTTCACTTTCGGTATAACCGGAAATAACATGTACGTCAAAATATTTTCTATAAATTCGACATAACTTGTTCTCCATCTATGCCAATTTTTATAGAAATCGTGTGAGAAGTCTCCAGAATAAATATAATGTAAGCCTATATAGTATTTCCCACTAGGAATGGTCTATTAGAAGTTCTGGAACAACTATGGATGGCAAAGTCATGTTGTATAATTAGTTACTGTAACTAAAATTTTGGCGTGTTCATAATTCATATTCATCATGTACAGGGTGTCTCATTATATTCTGACTGTTTTAAGAGCTTATATCTTCGAAACGGTTCTGGATAATAAGATGCGGTTTCCACAGTTAGGTTTAAAATTACCGTAAGTTTTGTTGTGACACATTTATATAAATGGCCTACTTCCGGTTTACCCGCTAGAAAAGTGGCGTATTTTCAGAATACAGTAGATGTAATTTTTTAAATGGGACACCCTGTATATTTAGCAATTTCTTGAAAAACGCATATTTTTACTTTATAACGGTAATTTAAAGTTTAAAATCGGTGCACAGAAAGCGAAGTTAGATACTGTTAGATACTGTAATGATTTAGATATAAAGTTGGAACTTTATTAGCTAAAGTGAACTGTAAAAAACATTTGTGGAATCGAACCAAGTTGTCAAATGCTGCTGTCAGCATTTCAAGAGGAATATTTTCCATTACCTGCCGTATGTTATTTTTTAATTCCTCAATTGTAGCAGGCATCGGGTTCTAGACTCTATCTTTCACAAATCTCCATACAAAAAAATCTGGAACAGTCAGGTCTGGAGAATTTGGAGGCCATTCCATTGGACCAGTCCTACCAATCCAATTGTTGGTTAACAGATTCTCTTGCTATGTTGGAATAATGGTGTGGAGCCCCGTCTTGTTGAAAGTAAACATTTTGGTTCAAAATACCATCTTGTTCTAACTGGTTCTAACACAATGTGACGTTCTGTCAATGATCGCAATATTTTTGTGATGTGACATTTTAACGCCTCCTTGATTATTATTTATTAATAGGATATCTGGATCATTACAGTATCCCAGTTAAAGTTATCTAACTTCGCTTTCTGTGCACTGATTTTAATCTTTAAGGTACCGATAAAAAGTAAAAATATGCGTCTTTCAAGAAATTGCCAAATATACAGGGTGTTCTATTTGAAAAATTACATCTACTGTATTCTGAAAATACGCCACTTTTCCAGCGGGTAAACCGGAAGTACGCCATTTATATAAATGTGTCACAATAAAACTCACGGTAATTTCAAACCTAACCGTGGAAACCGCATCTTATTATCTAGAACCGTTTCGAAGATATAACCTCTTGAAAACAGTCAGAATATAATGAGACACCCAGTATATAAACAAAGGGAATTGTTAAACTTCTCCCTCGAGTAAAAAAAAGCATTTTTTTATTTTTCCTTTCTCTTAAAGATAAAAACTAACGTTGTCATGACCCTTTAAATTCTATTAAAAAAAGGTTTTATAAATAATTAAGGGAAACAAATAGCACCGCACAATATCTATAAATAATTCAAAAAACAAATGGAAGACAGGAAGGGAAAAATCCGAGGTTTGTATTCCACCGAGACGTATTCTCGGGAAGAATCTTGTGCCTAAACGTATTAAAAATTCAAGAAAATGTATACTAGTATCACTTTTTTGTTAAATTCATAAAAAAAATGTTGAAACGAGCTTGTACATACAGGGTGTGTTAAAACGAGTTCAAAATATCTCGATATTTATAGAAATTGATTTTCAACGATGTTAAGCTTTGAAATTGATTATTTTTGTTTATATCAGAAGGAAATACTTGTTCTAGAGTATGTTTTTTTTTATTTATGATATTGTCTATTAATTTTGGATCGTCATTATTATTAACTGCTATTTAGATATTTAGACACCTTTTCCTTTTTATTTCCATGTAAATAAATCAGGGTTGGGCTGATTAAAATCAAGTGATTAAAATCACGATTAAAATCATGATTTAAATCGGCTTGATTTTTTAAATTAAAATCATGATTTAAATCAATTTTTTTATTTTTTATCCATAACCAGATAACAACATAATATAAAAGTTTTTTCAAAGATTAAAAGAAGTATCTGCTTTTAGCAAAAACAAAAAAAAAGTACATAATTCAAAATTTTTAAACTAAACGTAACACCTAAATTTTATTACATTACTGTATAATTTCCAGTCTATTCATTTTCATTATACAATTTAAACAAAAACACAAGTTTTCCTCCTTTTTCTATGCTCTACACCCCAATTTATTTGGATTTGTTGTCTTAATATAGAACTGCCATATTGGGTCCTCTTTTCTTCCACTCATTTTACTTTATTTTTATTTATATGTTTTCACTTCACTTCACTTAACCAACCTAACTAGCGAAATGCGCGAAGTTGTTGGGCAACGTCCTTTTATAGGTTGAGAGGAAAACAAGCCTCGACAGGAATATTCTTGCAAAAAGGAAAAAGCACAACAAGCGCGATCGTGCCTCACTCGGAACTGTATAGCGAGTGTATAGGACAGAAGGAAAACAAATCGCGACAAATGCGTTTTTGAGCCGCAAATTGTATTATAATTTTTGGGATTATACATTAAAATAATTAACAATAATTTCAAAGAATCAGAATGTTCAAATTTTGTATTCAAATTTAAAAATAGAAAAAATCAAATAAATCAAATAAATCGTGATTTTTTTAAAAAAATCAATGATTTTTGATTTTTTTAATAAAAATCAGATTTTACCCCACCCTGAAATAAATTATAATAGGTACTTTTGTTCATATCCGTAAAATTCAGTATTAAGGCAATGTTTAAATTAATCTTTTTATATTTCCACTCGTTTGAGAATGCTACTATGTTAACGAAAGCGTCACAACTTGAAGTTGAACATAGGATCAAATATACCTAATGTAGATCTAAACAAATTAAATTGTTTTATTTTATAGTTTAGTATGGATCTTCATCAAGTAAAAGCCTCATCTATTCAATAGTAAACGAATGAATGATGTTTGCATACCTTCAGAAAATAGTGCAGCAATGTCGAGGCGTCGACTATGTGTTCGACATTACAGTTTTTGTTGTGGATAAGCATAGGAGTGGATATAATAGTATATTATTAAACGAGCAATTTATGATAGCCATAATTCACGATGGGTGACGTTTGCGTCACGAGCCGCAGGCGAGGGGCGCAAGTCACCCAAGTGAATTATGGCCATAAATTGCGAGTAGAATACTATACTTTGTCCACGACACTTAATTTATTTATTAATAAATAAAAGTCAGTAGCGATTTGGCATATTACTAACCTCAAAATGTTGTGGCAGCTACTTCAAATAATTTGACATATATAGAGATGGGCGATACTGTAGAAAGTATCAATACAACGTACCGTTATAAATATATTGTTTTAAAATACTTAATATTAGAAAATATCGTTATGAAAAGTATCAATACTAAAAATTACAATATTTTATAGATACGATATATGTCAGAATCAAATTTCCTGATCAAAATACTCAGATTTAATAGTTTATTCCATATTGTACACCCACCTCTAGTCGTGAATTATGAACCATAATACACTACAGTGTATTATGAACCATAATTCACGACAGTTGATATATGGGTACCATATACCTTTAGTTAGGAGGTAAAATATTGACTTATTATTAGGTGGTCGTGGACAAAATATTTTTTCCACGAGCGGGCGGAAAATTCAATTTTCCACACACATTTTGGTGTGGAAAATTAATTTTCCCGCACTGTGTGGAAATAATTTTCCGCACTGCGTGGAAACAATTTACCGCACCGTGTGGAAACAAAGAGCAACAGCATCTGCTATAAATTTAAGTAATGCAAATACATAATTGTACTTTTACAATAAATTATAATATAAATAATTAGGTATTAGATTTTGACATGTAACTATTATTGTTAATAATATTTTACTTTATGTTTACTTTATCAATAATCTAATAAAATATGTTTTTAAATAAACTATAAGCACTTATAATCAGATGAAAATATCTCAACACTTGCGGAAAATGTTTTTCCGCACTTGTTAGGTAAATAGCTATTTTGCGCAATCGATCTTTGTTTATTTTCAGCATCGTTGTCAGGACGGTAGGTTGTGTTTACTGGTTTCTAAGTCTAACACGTCGGTAAGTGATTTACTTACCGTTCAGACATCGGTAAGAAAATTATCAACCGACGTCTTAGCCCTACATACATTTAAGTGGTCATAAATAATATATTACTTTATTCATTACACAAAAAAATAAGAAGATTCATATTTTTTTTGATGAACAGAACCGAACAGAACAATATAAAAAGTAATAAATGGCATAAAAACAATTTCACCAAAATGCAAATTATATTTTAAACTGCTCGAGAAGTATAAATGTCACTTTTGACATTTCGTTCATTTCGAATAATTGCTTTCGACCGGTAAACAATCCTTACCGTTCTTAATACTTAATATACTATTTTCTTCAAACGTCAGTAAATCTGTCATTTTTCGACTATGTAGACGACCGTGAATTTTCATTTTTCCTCCGCCGGAGCTTTAGTTTTCACTTTCCCGCCAGCGGAGATAAAAGATAGAAACAAGAAAACAAGCGTCAACAACTCAAGATTTATTAAACTAAAAACAAAACTAAAACTTTTATTTATCATTCAAATGAATATTGAATGTACAATGCGAAATTGTTGTATTTTGAAAATTAAACCCGCGCAATACCGTTGTAGCATCTTTTTGTGAATTTAGACTAGCGTTTACAACTGTTGATGTTACCGAGGATTTTAGTGATGAGGATTCAGTGCAACGTTTGTCAATTTCATCGATATTTTGTCTCAGGTTATAAAAAAATTGACGTAGCATTTTTTTGCAATAAACCTGTACCACTTTGTCACTTTCCCTGCATGACGCTGATTTTTTCTAAGGTAGATTACGTACGGTGTAATCGAGCGGTGTCGTTATTTTTTCAAAAATTGCATTTGCACGGCCAAGATAATTATTTAATTATACGCCCTTACTTGTAAAATGCAATATATTGTTAATGAGACCTGATTTTGTAACTTTTGACAACGCACATCGATAGGAAATTGAACGAACTTTCAATAACACTAAACAAAATCAACTTTCGTTAATAAACAACCGAGATATAAGCCGGCAAAGTTGACAGTCAATTGTTCAACAATTTGGGCGAGTAGAGGTAAAAAAAATACGAGCACGACCAGGAGACGGAGTGCTTTCATCACTCGAAAGATCATCCGATTAAATAGACAATATCTGCGGAAAAAAAAATTGTTAAAACTCGGGAATGCGTGGAAAATATCAGTTGCTGCCGTCGTCCGAGGAGTGGGGGAAGCGCTCGAGCCGCTCGGCCGACTCGCTGAAAATCTTCACGCAGCCATTCAAATTGAACGGTGCTACTTAAAGTCGACTTTTCTTGGGATCCAATAAAGATATTGATTTTGATTTCATACCTCGCGACGAGAGAAATCTATTGCCGTTGTCGAAAATCAGGAAATATTGAAACCTGAGTAGATGCGTTTGCGTCAAACAAAGTATACATTTTTTGTTATCTTATTTAGAAAAACAATGTTATTTTTATAAATAATAAATGAATGTTACTGTATGATTAACAAAAAAAGCTTCTCTCTTGTCTACGGTATACAAGTTAATATTAAACACCAGGGAAAGTGACAAAGTGGTACAGGTTTATTGCAAAAAAATCCTACGTCAATTTGTTTATAAAGCTATAACTCATTAACTATTCAACTTAACGATTGCGGGTTTGGCACACGTGATCTATTGACGGAGTACAGTAATTAAGCACAATTACAGGATATTGTCATTGTTAACAAAATAATCTAATATTGTTTAATCTAACTAATGTTTATTTAAACATAACCATCAATAACTTTTGATCTAATCAATATTTTTTGACGCGGTTGGTTTCATATTGTTCGTTTTTAGAAGACAAAAAAAAAGTATTTTACATTTTTCCTTTATAATCAAGAGCAAAAAAGATATTCACGAATGAACGAGTAATTCTACTAGAAAATAGCACAATATTGTCATTTAAACTATGTCGTGCAAGGTTTTGCATTTGCGGGTTAGTACTATTTTATTGCACGTATTTTTTGCAACCTATATACAAAGTTTCAAGCTGATACCAGCGATTATCGCGCTAAACTCTAAATCACCTGGACTATATTAGTAAGACTGACGTAACCAAGAAAGCATAATATGTATCTAATGAAGATGATTTACGAAAGTTTTTCATAGAAGCACTGCACAAATAGTGTCATGATAATAGATTAACTCCAACGAAAAGTAAAATTGTTAAGTAAAGTTTGAATAAAGATTTTGCATTCGCTAGTTTTGATTCAAGAACAAAATTATTAATGCCATCGCACTATACTAACATAGGTACATACTAAAGATCAATAGCTCAAGTGCAGAGCCTCGAGTAACTATATCCTGCATTATTTATTACGTGCTAATAATATTATTCGCCTTTGGCTCTTCGTACAAATTACATGTAGACGATTTATTACAGGCAATTTCTCTACTTTACTGTACCCCTTTGGCGATTGAGTGAGGAAGCTCGGATAAACCAGTTCTTTTTAATGATATTCATTGCATTGTAACTGAATTTATAGATTTTAATATTGATTCGATTTGTTTAATTATATTCGAAAATAATTCATTAGCATGTCATTAAGATTGTATTGATTTGTACGAGAAGATAAAAAAATTACCAATTTTGGTCATAACGTAACGTATTGTTAAGTCGGTTGTACTGGGGGTCTAGTTTTGAAATATTTCACTAGAGGAAATTTTCCATATTTCGATTGATTTAGATCAATCCAAGTTTTGAACTAATTCCATGTGTGGAAAAAATTCGAATTCGAAAAAAATTCACCAATTTAATTCGAATACTGTTTAGCTTTAACATCCCTCCTTTTAGATTGACTACCTTTTTAAACCTTTTTAGTCACTCTATATACTAGTAATAAACAGTTATTAGTTAAGGTACGGGTTGTTAGAGCAGTGCGCGGCGCACGACGTAGAATCTGTCCACCTCGACTCACGTCTGCTTTTGTTAGAGTGAAATGTTAGGATAGATATTCCGACTGACGACTGACGACTGGCGACTTTGAATATTTAAAATATATATTTGTATGATTGCAGTTCACCAAATGACTGAACAATTAATAAATTTATTATAATTCTGCTATAATTCTTAATAAAAAAAACAACTTATTTTTCAATCAATGGCCCTGGTATAAGTCTCATCCAATGAATGTCAAATAATAAAAATTAATTTGTTGATATGTATTTAATAAGAAATGTTTCTTTATGATAACTTTTGGGTTTTTTCCGCATGCTAGTAGAAAAAATAGTGTACCTAACACATGCGTAAAGTGACTTTTACGCACGCGATTGCTGTCCGAACTCCGCTAAAGCGTCGTTCGGCCCTCTGCAATAGCGTGCGGAAAAGTATTAGTTTCCGCACTAGGTAGGTAATAGATATTTACGTAACTAGTTATGAAAAGAGCGATATTGTTCAACAAGCGTAATATTTGCCTAAACGAGCGCTAGCGAGTTCTGCAAATTACGCGAGTTGAATAATGTCGCTCTCTTCATAACGTGTTTATGTACAACGTTTTATCTAATTCCGCGCTTTCATAATATTTAATAAAATCTTCAATTACAATGATAATATTGAAGTGGATTCAAATGGCGTTAGAAGTATTGTTACTATGATGTATTCACCCAGAAAATTGACTTACTTTAAATAACTGTGTCCTGAATAATGTTGTTTCAATCTTAAAATATTATTGAATTAAAATAATGGGGTAATTGTCAGTTTAAATAATGAAATAATTGTCAGTATTGACAGTACCTAATTGATAAATTATTCTTTGAAACTCATGTGGTATCTCCTTGTTGAAATATAAATAGTTACGTAAAGTTTTTACATAACTACTTTTCATAACTGATATATGAAGGTTATGAAAAATGTGACGTTACCTAACGTCAAGGAGTGACTTAAAGTGTCACATTTGATAGCGGAATTAGATAAACTACTATTTACAATATTATATTTGTAGCTTTTATTTTTTACCTTATATAAGGCAGGATGTTCCCTGACCAAATCTATCAAGGTTTCTTCTTCCGCAGGGGAAAATTTTGCCATAATTAACTTGAAAATAATAGAACAATCCAACAAGTCAATCCCACAGTTAATTCTGCTCTGCTGAACGTTATCGCCGCGCACTGTCCTAACAATCCGTACCTTTAGACGAGAGTGACGCGAGAACGTTTTATATTTAGAGTGCTAAATATTGTTGTGAAACTTGTGTGGAGGATGATTTTTTAACGCCAAGAACGGTGCTTTATCCTATTAGGTAAGATCCCTTCAATCTAAGTTATTGTTAGTTCCTAAAAATGTACAGACTTTCTAAAGAAGCTGCTGGCGAATTGATAAATATTTTAAATCCATATATGGCAGCTCATACAAGAGCATCATCTGTTATGAACAAATCTACTAAGGTAGGAAAGAAGTTGTACCTTCGTCAAGAATATGAGACATTTTTGTAGTAGTTACCAAACTACTGTACTGTAACATCAGGCATTTATACTCTTTTGTTCGGTTATGTAATAATAAAATAATAACGTATACCAACTTACTTAGCCTGTAAAAATGTTACCTATCTCTTAAAAGAATCCCCAATAAGTTATATTAAGATATATATTAATATTATATTATATTTTTCAGCATTTATCATCTTATGAAATTGATAAATCTTCACCTCAATTATTCTTCCTTTTCCTTAATAATTTACGTTTGAACTAATACTGAAGGCTATTTCGTTCGTGTCAGATTGTATCGTTCCAATTAAATTCATTTAAGTGAATTTATAATCATTTCGTTTCACTATAATTCAAAACTAGCTACCTATACTATTTCGATGGCGAATTTAAAATCGAAATATTTCACTTGTGAATTCAATATCACTGATTTTCAAAACTTGCCCATCTGGTCGTATGAAAAAGCATCTTGAATCATCTAGAAATGTGATTGAAAACTCGAGAATTGTCGAAAAATGCGCGGAACATTATGAAAAGTAGGGTAGTTGATTACTATTTAACAACAGGTCCCAAGAAATAACCAAATTTTTTCAATAAATCACTTTTTTAATTTTAAGTATCACGTCCACTCGTTAAAATGTACGCAAAACATTGTAAAGTTGCCATTATCACTTCAACGAAACGATATAATAATGAGTTTGTATCTTAGGTGATAACAGTAAATATTTTTTCTACTTCCGTCACTAAAACCGCATCTAAAACGCAGGTTTGACATTCGCAAAACGTCACTTTAAGCACTAGTGTTTAAAGTGCGAAAAGTCACATCTCGTTTATCTTTTGTTTCTTAAATGCCACATCAAGTGTATGTTCTATAATTTATATTTAATATTCCGTGATAATTTGATCTGAGTCATTTGATTTTTCAATGACATGTCAGTCACTGTCTCATTTTTTTTTTCCTGTGGTCGTAGAAAAAGTATAGTAAGCAACTAGTGTCAAAAACATCTTTAGTCACTCAGAAAACTCAGAGAACTAACGTTTGTCACATTTGGTACTTAATATACTAATATATATTGAAAAAAAAAATGTATGGGCTCAACTATATAAACTTTATAGCCTCATAAAGTTTATATAGTTGATTGATCTGTAATTAATCAATTAATTAACCTACCACAAAACCAAAAACAACTTGTATGAATTTGTTTGAATCAAATTATAATTGTATTGTACATTTTATGCCTGTACAAGGACTCAAGGTTCTGAATTTATAAGAAATCTAATTAGTTAAAATTAAAATGGCGAATGTTAACGCCTGACAAAGTTTGTAAAGTTGTTTTGATTTTAGTATTACTGACTGGCATTAAAATGTCGAAATAAATTTGTAAACAATGAGAAATGTGCTTTGGTGATTTTTAAAAACGTTCAAAACTTTCTTTACCATCAACAGACAAAAATTCTATCTCATCTGACGACAACCGATGAAAAAATAAACAAGTTGATAAAAAATAATAATATTTGGAAGACTCAAACAAATATTACTTAAGCTAATTCTTAGCACTATGAATTCTTTGACCAACTTAATTCTTACTCCTAAGCCTAATCGATTTCGGTCATTTTTGATATCTGACATAATTTGTATTACAATGAGAACATTTATTTTTCTACGACCACTATCGAAAGTCGTCTTTTGTGCCTTGAAAAGGCTTATACCATTTTTTGCGCGATCGTATTGAAATATTCGAATTTCGAAAAAAATAATTTAAATTTCTTCGAAATGAACGAAATGTCAAAAGTGACATTTATACTTCTCGATCAGTTTAAAATATAATTTGCATTTTGGTGAATTAATTTTATTTTGGTGTGATCGATGAAAAAATCTTGCGTGTATTTCGAGCAGAAAGTTCTTTGGTAGTCTCGACAGATTGCCGGCAATAGGGTACACGCATATTTCATATTTTGCTTAGATATTAATTTATAATGGTAAAGTTGATATCAAAGATGACTAATAATAGGAAATATACCAGTTTCCATTGGAAATTACTTCCAAATTTTAAAATAAAATTCAAATTTTATTGCAGTCTCCGACCACGATCCGAGGATTTCCGAACGCTACCGATTTTACGTGATGTCATATCATCTCTTGCTTCATGTTTGTTTACTTTTGTCAATCTCAATATTAGGTTATGTGTAGTTTTGTGTTTATATTGTAATTTAATCAACTATTAATTGCTTCATCGACGTAAAAATATCATTTATATGTTTGTTTGAGACCATTACGTGTTTGCGTGTGCTTTTTTTTATTTCTAAAAGTCAACGTAAAGTGGAAAGTGGACATAAATATTCGATATTTCCGAGGATATTTTAAAACTTTTGGAAGAATATATTTTATTTACTAGTTCAGTGTTCAGTGACGATTCTTTAATATTTTGTGAGTGAAGATATGGCTAGCGAAGGTTTTGCTAAAGCACAAACTGATAACTTGCCCAAAGTAGACTCATTTATGCTGTTTGAATTTATGAAGTCAAACAGCTGCTTTAATGCAGAGGAAATAAGAGGAGTTAAAGCATTATCGTAAGTACGATTTAAACTATGTTTTATTTATATAATATATACCAACCATATTTTGATGTGTGGTCGTGAGAAAATGATGTTTTTATGGTTGATTCCTAGACATATAGGTACATAACCTCAAATACACGAATAAGAACGTAAACAAATCGAGTGACGTCAACGGATGGGGCAGCCATCTTTATGACGTAAAACGCGTTTTGGTGGACCTTCAAAATTTATGATTTTTCAAGTCGTTTTAAAAGTAAAGTTTATATTTTTTTGAAAAAAATAGACATGCAAGGTGTTACGAGACCTGATAAAGCGTCAATTCCCACCAATAACAAAATTTATGCCTGTACCCTATTGCTCGGCAACTTTCTGTCTCGACTGCCAAAGTAGGTAGTACTTCCTGCTCCTGATACACAAATAGCTATTCCATATACTCCTTTAGTAAACAAATCAATTTCACCAATTTTTCAAATTTTCGATAATAAATACCTAAATGAGGGCGTGTTGGGAAAAACGCTTGGACATTTGTATTTTTAAATGCGCATTTTTTTTCAAAAAATAAATTATTAAAGGGTGTGTCATGACAGTGGCCAATACCAACTCTCTTATTTCCAATGCACCTCCCTGTATATGAATAAATGAATAAATTTATTTTTTGGATTCTTCGGAAAATTCTAGACCTATCTCCTATCTCCAACTGTTTCGGAAATATTAAGTGTTTTCAGATTTATTACAAAGTAACATTAAAAAAAGAAAAGTATTTTATTTCAAATTCAATTCAGTTAATTATGAATTTACAAAACAATACTTCTAGTTCACACTAAAGAGGCTCTATAATGACGAGATATTAGTGCTAGTAAACTTAGTTTCACTTCAGGCTATCTTCTTTATCAACAGTTTTAGTTACACCATGAATTTAGCGGAGAATAATGCTTCTATTAAAGTGAATTTTTTTAGTTTTTTGATATTTTATACTCGCTGGGAATCTATCATTGATGATGAATCGTTTAAGACATTCAGGCAATCTTTATATTTTATTTTAAAGCTATTTTTACTAAAAAATGGTCGGAAATAGAATAACATATTGTAATTTATACAAAATGTATTATTAACAACTTTTTTATCAAATTTTAGAAACTATTAACAGCTAATTAAAAGAGATAAAATCTTCAGATTTACATAAATTAGAATTTTACGATTTAAATAAAAAAAATTGATTAGTTTTTAGTGCACAGCAATAAAGCTCTCTATTTCTCGCGTATTCGCATATTTTGAAAAACGATTTATAAAAAAGAAAAAGAAAAATTCTTGTTAAGAAATATTGAACTTGGTGACTAAATTTTCATAAAAGTAGCAGATTTTAAACACTCCATTAAATTTTGTAGTTTCATCATTGTAAATAAAGCAACCCGAAAATCAAAGTAGACAGATCATATTTATTATTCTTTCGATTATTTTTGGGAAATCAAATTAAATTTCAATCAATATATTTTGAAGTTGAAGACTGCAAAAATGTGTCAAATTTTCAAGACCCATACACAGTAGATTATATTTTTGATAAAAATGATTGTTAATAAAGAAATATTTTTGTAATAACCTGTGTATCTGCATTATAGTCTACTAGAAATGGGATCTAGTGAAAAGCTCGCTCCAGGAACGACTTTTTTGATTATTTTGAAAATGTGAATAAAACGCGTTTTTTTGTAAGATGATTATTTATGTTTCTATCAGTTTTGTGTATTAAAGTGTGTATTGGTCAACAACATTCTAACAATAAACGATAAGAAAACCTGGATAATAACTGATGACATTTTATAGTCTAGAAGGAGTGATTTGTTAAATTAGTTCAAAACCATCCCTAATTTGAGTTTGCCAACAGTACTCGATACGATTCCAGAAAAGTTCATAAATGTCGGTTGGAACAAATCTTATGTTCGCCAGGAAAGAGGGGTATCATAGAATGGGGAAGATCCTTTCAAATATATTCCAATTAATTAATAATGAAGTGTCCAGACAATATCATCTGCCAAAATCGTATTTAACAGTTTTTCTGACGTTTTGAAATGAATATATCAATTCAAAACCGAGTAACAAACTGAAAAATGTTAGAAACAAATAGGCGGTGCTATGACGTACTAACCCCAAACATTGGGACGATTACGATTAGTTGGAAACTGGACGACTCATGCGCAGAGCTTCTTAGTCAAGGGTTTTTATTCAATGTGCTTATATGATTGGTCGGCTCAAAGTCGATACTAGTACGTCATACTGCAATACACTAAAGATAGCTGATGCCTTTACAAATGCGCCTAAAATGTTATGTTTAAAATGTACATCATATTTTTAGGCATAAGTATGCTGTTTTTGAAAATTAGTGGTCCTTTTCATTCAGCGAATATAATGCTGAAAGAGCCCAATAGTAAAAGACACAAAAATTAAGAAAGTTCAATACTAAATCCAGAGAAATAATGTTAAGCTGACATTATTTCAGCAGAATAAAGTTCAGTTTAGTTACCATTGTTATCTTCGTTATCAGGATCAGTTTCATATGTTTTTGTTCAGGTTTTCTGTAGATTTATTGTTGAAATTATTGTTAAATAAAACCACAAAATTGATTAACACATTTTAAAACAATGATAAGCATATCTCACATGTCCAAAATAAGTAAATAGCTCTAACCAAAAAACCGTTCCAGGAACGTGCACTCCGCACCAGACGATACTGTCGTTAAGACAGTAAATAATATTATTTCATTCACAATACTTAATGTATATTAAAAATATAATCTACTGTGAATGGGTTTTGTAAATAATTGGCAGACTCAACCTTCAAATTATTCTTGTCTATTTGACGAAATTATTCATTAGTGTCAGATAGGGAACAAAATTTTATAAAACCGGTAAATGGTACAACCAAAACGTTGGAATAAAAATATATAGAGAAAGAGAACTGATGATGAGAGAAATAAATTAAACAATCTTCTGATAACTCTTAAATTAAGACATTTAAATTGCTAAGGACGATTAAAAAGAGCTGATAGTTGATGTCTAATTATGCAAAATAAAGACTTTTTCAATGTTATTTACATAATTTTTTTTTCGTATTGCTATGTTTATATTTTTGAAGGTCTCAATCATTAATTAAATATAATAATTATTTTTAAATAATTTTTGGCTAGAGAAAATGGCAATAGCTCAACATTTCAGTGAACACAAAGAAAACTTTGTGTTGATTTAAAATTTTCCAACAAATATAACTTCCTATCCAGCAGTCTAATTACAAATAATAGTAAGAACGATTTACTATTTTCTTTTGTAAAATAAAGACTTACCAATGATTATGTCTCAGACTATAAAAACTATCGCAGAAAATATCACATTAATATTTAATATCGTAACCGTAAACTTAAAATCGCACTATATATTTAAAAAGAGTTTGTACCATGGTGTGCTGTATCACATATTTTTTTGTTATCATAATAACATAATATATATATTTATTGCAATGAGAAAAAGAGTAAGTTCCGGAGTAATCCTGCCGTATACCCCACCTCGACAGCCGGCTTTCAACTGATTCAGATAGAAGGTTCCATACTTCCACAGCCGCCTGACAGTCTAAAAGCCGGTATTCCGGGAACCGATCGGCTACGAGGTTACCCGAACATGTGACAAACAGCTGATTTTGTTGCTACCTCGATTTCAGCAGATACGATCGCCGGTGTGTTTTAGTGGAGTGGCTAAAGCAAATATTTGATGCAAAAACTTTGTAATTAAATTTTTGTTAGTTCTTTTTTAATGAAAAAGTAAAATTGATTCAAAAATTTAGCACATATTATTCGTTTTGGACAGGGTTGTTCCTGGGCTGAAAATTTGTGTAATGACATTCACTGTCAAATTGTAATGTTTTGTAACGTTTGGCGGCAAATTTGAATTTGATGTCTATATTAAAATGAATTACTGTGTGTACACAGCACATAAAATATTATAATCAATAAATAGTTTCATGGTCTGAACAAATAAAAAACCTTGAAATATAAGCAACATAAATATAAAATAGAAACATAACAATAAATAAAATCACAAAACATCTATATGGTCATAAACTGCCTACACCTACAAAATGAACAAGTGTTCTGTGCTATCAGCTGCCGCACCACAGATCAACAGGCGGTTATTGGACCGCAACTAGAGAACAGAACCACAGATCATACTGGCAAACCAGTTCCTGTATGTCAAAATTCCTACCAAAATGCAAGTACCAGGCCTTTGCAAAAAAGTTGTAATGAAATCGAATAATTTTTCAATTGTAGTAATGATGTAACGATAGCACCTAAATTGTAATGGAATCATTACAATCGTAATGACAGGAACAACCCTGGTTTTGGACAGGCTGTGTATCAGTGGCGACTGATCAGAAGAAGTAACGCCTCCCCCGCAAATTTTCAGCATATAGCTTTTTTCATCCCTAGCGCGCTCCAGTATCCATGCTGGTGGCAGATTTCCTCTGTTCTCTTGGTACATGTCTCCACTACACATTTTTATACAAGATGAAGCCATAAGCCAAAGGATTATCTGTCTAACTATCTAACTATCGAAAGCTTATCGGAGAGCTCAAAGCAACAAAGTGAAGCTTCAATGATAAGTTCCAGCTAACAGATAGGGAAGACTGGAAAAAAGGTGCACCCATACAAGGCAGACGTAGGTGTAAGAGCCATAATTGTATGGCTATAGCAAAGGATGTCTATTCCAATAAGCCTATATCAGGACTTTGCACTTTGCAAAAGAAAGAAATTCAAAGTCATATGACATACCCTGCAGTTTCCATCTTTACATTCAGCCAAGCAAAACAGAAGGTATTTGATTCCATAGATTACATAGGTATCTTAAACTAACTTGGAGACAATTGCAAGATCATGGAAGACTGAGTACCAGGGCATAATGTTGTGAGGGTTACGAAATGGCGAATGAAACGGCCAGACAAGGCTCATCAATGCCATTCATTGGACCGAACCCTGTTGCAAAGTCGACAATAAGTTGAATGGTGGGTAATCTCATTAGTGGTATAGAGGCCAAAAGATCCTTATACTCTTAGATAGTCATGCAGCACTAAATATTTTATCATGTCCCCAGATCAGATCCAGACTGCCTACAAAAACAATTAACCCTGACAAACCATTAAGTAACTCTTCAGACGGTACCGGGACACAAGGGTAATGTAGGTGATGAATAGGCATAGACTCAAGCAAAGCTTGGGTCTGAAAATGCATTCACAGTATTTCGGGAATTCAACAACTGCTGCACGTGGTTGTACATCACGGTGGATTAAAAAGCCTCGGAGACGCTTACTAACGAAATATTAAATCTCGGCAGGGGTTAGATAAGGAGAGTGACGGGACTTTTCACCGATAACTATACCCCTATCTGTCGGTTGTGCATGGAAGAGGAGAAAACAACCTTTCACATTATCTTCGAACTCCTAGGACTAGAGCACCCAAGTGAGGATTTCTCCAAGAAGTATTGTAATGGGTCACTTAAGCGGCATAGCCAAGAGCACCAAAAGTCTAAATGAGGTGCAGAAGAGTCTGAGTCTCTGACTGATGATACCGAAATATTCAATCAATCAATCAATCATCAATCTCGTGGGGTTGACAGACGAAGCAGTACGACAGCCTGGAGAATGTGCGGTATCTTGTACTCCAAAGTATTAGGTACATTGTATAATTTTGCCACTGAGTAATAATGTTTTTCAACAATAATATGCTTTCGTCAATCTTCGTAACGTATTGAATGTTTTGCTCACTTTTAATTCCAAAGGTAGATGATTGTATAATTTTGTTATTGGAGTGTTTATTAGATCAAGGGTTGGCATTGTTGTCTTCTCGTACTTGATCTCTCAGTTAAATTGTGAAAGTGTCTTCGAAACAAACCTACCTATTCCAAAATAAATCAAGCTAGAAGAGTGGAAATTTTGTATTTTTTTTTGCTCCAGAGAAGAATAAAGGAAAACATCACGACCACGATAGCTACGTAGTTTTATTATTCACATTTATCTACCTCATAAACTTGACCGGACAATATATCAAATTTTGTGGTTTGTAAGTTATCTTTTGGAGTGATTACAATTGACTTTGCAAGTTTGTTTACATAAATAACAAGGAACTAGGGAGTATTGTCTGTAAGTCCACTTAATATGGTAATTCCAAACATAATTCGAAATACTTTGTTCATAATTGGGCTTAATCACATTAATTTTCCAAAGATCAAAAATTTATAAAAAAAAAACTGCCTTTGATAAATCAATGCTATACCTACGATTAAATTAATATCAAATATTATATATGCACCTTTTCTTTTTTGGTATTCATTAATGGTGATGATGCTAGTGTAATCTGGAGTAGTTCAGAAATACCAAGTTTACATTCTACCACAGACAAAGATCTCACTACTATTAAGTCCAGATATTTATTTAACAATACCCACCTCTGTGTTGTATGCTAGGATCACATGAACTTGTGGAAGTCCGGGTTCTTTGGAAGCTGCACAAATAGTCGTATGAAAACTACATGATTCATTGGGATGATGTTTATTATATAACTTACCTAATTACACTATTTCTGACATGGGCTGTGCTTGAGCCTGTCATTTAATATGAATTAAATATAATATAGACGATTGACAATGAGAATCATTGAATGTGAAACTATTGATGTGAATGTTCACTTGTATACTTCATCAGCAATATAAATCTGCCCTAGGTCAACTATCATTTTACGTGACAGTCTATGGCCTCCGACTGACCACTTGCTGTCAAGTTCATGACCTTACTTTTCGACAACTATAAAACAATAAATAATGAACAATTTCAATAAATTTAGTTCTTGGTTTTCTCTTTATGTAATGCCAAAAGACATCACACCTCTGACCTGGTAGAAAGTTCTATCAGCTTCAATGTTAAAAAAATGACAAAGTCTTCTACTAAGTTTCGAAAATTGACAAAAGCATTTCTGCTTAAAAGACTTTATTATTATTCAGTGACATAATTCTACAATCTACCATTGACTTTTGAGTTACTTTGGCCTAATTCAATATTAATATTCAGTATAGTGTATGGTATTACAATATTGTATTATAATATATTAAATTTGTAAATTCTATTATGTTTTGAATTATTAGTAGGAGTATAGTCAGTATTTTAGTTTTTTTGTATATTATTATTTTTATCTATTTTTAAATTATGTGGCTTTGTCCATAAAATAGTAAAATTTTACATGATAATAAAGCTTATCCCTTTCTCTCTCTTCAAGGTCAGTAGATTAACTTGACACCTTTGTTTATGTTAAGAATTTATTAAATAGCAAATAGATATGTAAGAAACGATTTAAAAGATTATATTAAAGAATATTGGGAATTTTCAACTACTGTTTAGATTAGATGGAAAGATGGAAAATTGAGAAAAAAACGTTTTTATTGTTAGAAATGAAATGTTTGTAGTTAAAAATAATATGTTGATGGTTGAAAATTCAGTAATTAGTGAATTAATGATGTATCTTGAACATTAAATTTCGTCGAAATCTAAACTTTCATCTTCATCGATATTGTCTTCGACAGGGGGCTCCGTTCGTACATGAGCTGAGGCCTGAGGCATCCACAGGCACCGGAGCAGTCAATCCCTGCTTTGCGGCAACCACAGCGCACCCCACACCCAGTGGTGCATCGGCAAAAGATCATTTTCAAAACGGAGTCAGGTGCCACAGGTTCGTTCGTGTTAACTGGGTTAAGGACCCCATTGGATGAGCGATAGAGGGATGCCGAGCCACTGTTGTATCTGTAAGAAAGTAATGAGACCAAAGTAAGAATTCATCACAAATTAATATTTGTAATGTAAAGAACGCAGTGGGTATTTAAAGCTACATGTAAATGGATTTACCTGTAGATATACTCTAAGCGAGTGTTGCTTTGAAGCTCCTTTGGAAGGAGGAAGAGTTGCCACGTCTGATTTGGGCTTCATTGGCGCTTTCAAAAATGCCGAATACCTATGTTCGTTCAGGTTGTCTTGATGAGCAGGCGCTTTGTATATAGCCAAAAAAGCTTCTCGCCAGCCTGTTCAATATCCTCAGGTAATGCTGAGGGATCCTTGAATATTGTTGAAATGTCTTGAGTAAGGCCAGAATTTTATGTGAAGAGCATAGTGATTCCCACTTTACTTTTTCCATGTATCGCCGAGGTGGTGTCGCATCCGAAGAAGCTATGGAGAAGGAGAATCGTTTTGGCGATTGTAAGTTTTTGAAGTTGCCGCACTGAAAACAATTTGGTCTCCACATTCCCACGACCTGGCTTCATGAAGTACATATTGATTGATTGTGGTGCCAATCCAATGAGAAGAACTATCAAGTCCACATCCTCCCCAACTATTACTACAGTTGGATGTACAGCAGCTTTATCCAACCCGCAACTCACAATAGTGCCGTCAGCATAGTGTTTCTCCAACAATTCACCTCTACCGTTTAAGGCTTCAACGACGCACACAACAATAGGCACACCAACACCCCTCTTAATGCCCCCATTTCAAAATATACTTCGAAATCATTTTATATTAACACACGAGCATTGATTTATCCATGTACAATATTTTGCAACTAACAAACAAATTTTGAATTTTTGTATTATTATCGTATTGTTATTGTTATTGTTAAAAAATTTATTATTTAATAATAAATTTAAATAATAAATATTCAAATACATGTTTAACATGTCTTCGCTATGTTTCATATTTGGAACAAAGGGCGGTAAGAGGTTGATTGATTAAACAATATACATTTCATTTTTAACAATAAAAACGTTTTTTTTTTCAATTTTCCATATTGCGCCTCCATATCTCCCAAAGCATTAATCCTAAAAAAAGTGTGTGATACCTTATTTATACAGAATTTTATGTAGATTAATTTAGTATATAAACATTCTTTCGCTAGAGGCATTATTTTTTGAGTTATTGAAAAAAGGGACCCTTAGCTTCACCCCCACCCCTCAGTACTTTTAGTATGTTGTTAAGGACACCTTTCCCTACAAGTGTGCCAAAATTGGCTTCTACATGAATTATTTCCGCTATTTGGTATTGTTCGGTCTTCGTTGCCTGAACTATACAGGACTACAACAGGATTGCCCTACTTTTCCAAGAGGTTAACTTATAGATTAGTGTATTCAAGCAACTTGCTAGATACAATAAAGTAACTTTATCTAATTCCGCTATCAAATGTGACACTTTACGTCACTCCTTGACGTTAGGTAACGTCACATTTTTCATAACCATCAGTTATGAAAAGTAGTTATGTAAAAACTTTACGTAACTGTTTATGTTTCAACATAAGGCGTTTTCGGAAACTTACTCGGGTTGACACGATCCCTAACCTGCACGTTCGTTTACCTAACCCGAGTTGCCTACCTGTGTTCGGAAACTTCCGAGTTGTTGACTGGATGACTGACCCAGGTTCATTTTTCATAACCCACCTCGAGAGGTAGGTCGGTAGAGACGCTATAGGCACCGCATGCGCACAGGTACTCTGTGCTGAAGGGTAATATAACATAACCTAATTCTTTTGGTGGTAACGAAATATATTGCTTTTATTAAACATGAAAAGGGGCATTGCTACATTAACGGCGTTGGCATTTGATTATTTTTTGGAAGATGATGACGAAGTTGAAGATGAGATGTATGTTTTGTTATGAGGTTAGCTGTCAGATCAAAAACGAAACCTATTAGTTCGTAAACTACAGTTCCCGGGTAGGTGATCAGAGTGATTCATCACGTGACCTCTCTGGATCGAGTTAGTGAGCCGTAGTAAGTTTCCGAAAACGCCTATAGAGATACCACATGAGTTTCAAAGAATAATTTATTAATTAGGTAGGTACTGTCAAAACTGACAATTATTTCATTATTTAAACTGTACAATTAACCCATTATTTTAATTCAATAGTATTTTGAGATTTATAAACATTGAAAACATTATTCAGGACACAGTTATTTAAAGTAAGTCAATTTTCTGGGTGAATACATCATAGTAACAATACTTCTAACACCATTTGATTCCACTTCAATATTATCATTGTAATTGAAGATTTTATTGAATATTATGAAAGCGCGGAATTAGATAAAACGTTGTACGTAAACACGTTATGAAGAGAGCGACATTGTTCAACACGCGTAATTTGCAGAACTCGCTAGCGCTCGTTTTGGCAAATATTACGCTTGTTGAACAATATCGCTCTTTTCATAACTAATTACGTAAATATCTATTGTTATGGGTGCCAGGTCATAGAAGAATATTCGGAAATTAGATTGCTGATGGAGTTTGTACTCATTTTATCGGATCCAAACCATTTTGTAGTATCCCAGAAAGCCGCATCTTGGAACAAGAATATCTAGCTCTGTCTGGAGTACCTCAGTGGGTTATAATCTGGGACCTTTGCCATTCAACATATTTATTAATGATGTCTTAAATGGACTGGATGTTGTTGTATTGTTATATGCTGATGATATACAGGTATTTCGTTGAATTGTCGAAAATAATGATTCCCACCACCGTACACTAACTACCGACAAGTAAATTCACTTCGTCGATTTATGGGTTACCGAAAATTTCCTTACCCCTCCTATCGTCTAGCGAGTTCTGGCTAGTTTAAATCGAGTATTGTATGTTGTATTATGATAACAGACGTGTAAAGATGTACCAACATTTTCAAACGTTCCGACGCAAGTGAATTTACTTGTCGGTAGTTAGTGTACGGTAATTCCCACACATTACAAAATAACTTATAACGAATTTATGAATGGTGTTCAACTAACAAGCTAAACTTGAATACGTGTGTGTTAATATCATATTCTCTTAAGTTTGATCTATATACATAGAAAAATACTGTTGAACAGAATCTTTTCGAGAGAGTAATTTTTGATAGGAAATTTTCTTCCACTCCTCGCATAAAAATTATTGTATCTGCAGCTAGCCGAGCCTATGGTTTTATAGCTGGATGATCACGATATTACAGCATTAAAAAGTTTATATTATTCATTCGTTCGTTCTATGTTGAAAGATGCGTCCATAATATGGAATCCCATATAATATCATAGTCATATTAATAATATAAAATCTGTGCAAAGACGATTTCTAGCATTATCAAGTTTTAAAATTGGCAGGGTATGTGCTAGTATCACATAACCATTTCCTGGTGCGGTATTCTTTTAATACACGGAAAAAAAAGAATCGTTGTATCAAGTAAAATTTATTTGGATCAATTAAATTAAAGTGTCATTTATGCACGACAAAATATTATTTTGGAGTAATTAAAATAATTTCTTGGTTTCAATGCAGGTTAAAGTATTGATGCAACTAACTGTTTGTTGACTGAACCAAATATTTAGTCAACTGGACCATTTTCATAAATTATTTTGATAAAATTATTGCTTCAACAAAGTGAATATTTTGTTGAATTAAATCTGAAAAATGATCAAATCAATTGAGAAAAATAATGATTTGGTCAATTTTTTTTTGTTGAACAAATTATAATAAATGATCTAATGAACAAACGTTATCATCATATCAATTTTTTTTTGCTTGGTTCGAAACAAATTTTGGATTCAGGTGAAGAATTATGTTGTTAAATTGAATAACAAAATTACTAAATCAACGAAATTCATAAGCAAATCAAGAAAATTAATTGCTTGCATTAATTTTGAGAATTTATCCGATAAATTAAATATTTTAGTTGAAAAGTATAATATGTTGATTGAACTTGAAATGCAATCAGTTTGATCAACTGATTGCTAATTTTAATATAAAAATTAAGTTGACATAACATGCTGAGTGCTATAAAAAAGAAAAGTTAAATATGTCTACTTCATAGCATTTTATTTAAAAAGAAAAAACAATAACAAAATGAAATATAAATTTTCTAAAACATAAAATCAAACTTCCACTAACTGCATTTCTTTTCAACCGCAACAACTTTTCCATAAATTGGAACCAATCCACTTGCAAATTCACTATAAGGGCATCAGGGAGAATCAAATCATAATGTTGATCTACAAAGAAGGAATAATAAAAATAAATAGAGTTTAATGAATGTTCTAAACAAGCATGAAGGAAATTCTCGAATTTTCCAATATAAATATACGAAATGCAGTCCCAATGAATGTATCACATGTTCCTTTCTCAAACACTGAATTTAGGTAGCACTACTATTACGCTTAGAATTAACAATTTGCAAGTTAATGATGATGAATATAACAAATTTAAAGTGAAGGTAATGACATTACATTTCCAATTAGGTAGGTTAGGTTAGGTAGGATCATAGCAAAGTACCGTAACTTTGTGAAAAAGACATTAGGTACTTACTGTTTAAAACCGGGTTTAATCTCAGTTTAAATTCATGTTTCGTTTAGAATGTGATGTATGCGATTTAAGATACAACTGATACAAGACAAACTACCCATCATCTTAAAACAAAAATGAACATTTTTTTCGGAAGAAACGAGATAATATAATATTTGTAAATAGAATACATAATTATATTTACCTGAATAATCCGCTAATCCAGAACAATTTCCAGACAACAGGTTATCACTCACCTAACGATCTAACTCCTATCTTAGAACAATATAAAATGAAGAATGAAGTGAAAACGTTGTGATAGATAGAAACAGGACAATCTACTAAGCAAGAACATTCTGAATGAATCAGATAATCAGTCGATACAAATATGAAATTATTCCGATTGAACTATTGCATCTATTGAAACAAACAAGAATAAATAGTTCAAATTGACTGTTGAAATTGGTTACTTCAATGATTTTAAGCTCCAAACCAATTCATTTTTTGTTTTAAACAATATAGTGTACATGCTTGATTGAAAAGCAAATATTAAGGTTGAATTAATATTATTATTCGCTTAAAAGGAGTTGAAAAATGCTTCATTTAAAAAAATTTATTTTGAACCGAGCGAATTCACTTGTTTGAGTCAACCAAATATTATATTTGAGTTAATAATATTATTCGCTGAAAGTAAGTTACAATATATTTCATTTGACAAGTGTATGTTTGAATCAAGCGTGTTCATTTGTTTGATTTGAATGAATCATTTTTTGAGATAATATTATAATACTTTGATGTAAATTAGAAATACTTGACTTGATAAATCCATTTTTGGTTCAAGAAATTTCTAGGATTAGGTCGACAATTCCATTTTGTTTCGGCAATTTTAATATTTCCTTGGACGAATACATTCAGTATTTGATATGAATGAAATTTAATCGAGTTAATCAAATAAAAGTGACTAAATAAATTTAGTTGATATAACAAATATTTTTTTTCCGTGTATCCTTGTTATTAGAAGAGAATGCTGTTCACTCGTTTTTCTTCGTAAAGCACTAAAATAATAATTTCTAGTCAACAATCCACCATACTAAAAACGTTACAGATCGACAATATTTTTCATCACGACATCGATGAAGCAGGCGGTGTTGGCTGTGTGCAATAACGCGGTTGAGGTAGGTAGCGACTTATTACATCAATGTTGTAGGTATTATACTCATAGAACTGGTAATTGTTCAAATTTATTCGAACACAGGGCGACGTCGGGTATCTT
>CAJUYG010001833.1:33476-50301 GCA_910591675.1 Galerucella calmariensis | reverse complement strand
CTCTACCTTGTGCAAAAATTGAAATACATGGAGTTCGGTCTCCTTATTTAGTCTCCATGGTTTTAGGAATCATCTGGAATCCTAAACCAGACATATTTTTAAAAATGAGCAAATATCACATTTAGAACTCCACGGCTTCTGTGACGCCAGTTCGTTGGCCTATGGAGGCTGCCTTTACCTACGAGCAGTTTACACTGATTTTTCTGCTTCGTCCCAACTTATCATTTCCAAATCTCGCGTAACACCACTCAAGAAACCACTCACAGTTCCCAAATTAGAATTATGTGCCATGGTCCTCCTATCAAAACTCTATTCACGCTTGCGAAATATACTAGACCAACAATTGAAAATCTCTTCTTTTATCTTATGGTCCGACTCTCAAATAGCTCTTTCCTGGATTAAAAGTATTCCAACACGATGGACAGTTTTTGTTTGCAACAGAGTTACTCAAATTCAACAAGCAACCCATTCAGCGACTTGGAGACACAACAGATCTCACCTCAACCCGGCAGACATCCTATCAAGGGGCCAGCCCTTAGACTTTCCTAGTACCAAATGGTTTTCAGGTCCACCATTTCTATGGGAAAGCTCCCAAGATACGTCTTGCTACGACACGTTTTCTTGTTTATCCGATCCTCCTGATGAAAACAAAAAGTCACTCGTTACGACAACAATACCATCAAATATCTTTATAAATTTAATAAGCCGTTCATCTTCCCTTACTAAATTGATCAGAACAATGGCATACGTAAACAAATTCGTAGAGACTTTAAGTCATCCGGACACCATTCCAAAGAATTTTTCTAGACAAAACTTAGACACCGCATTACTGTTCCTTGTACGACAGGTACAGATGAACAATTTCCCACAACTCATTCGTGCATTACAAAAGAATCAGCAGCCTTTGACAAACGGATTTTATCATTAAATTTCTTTTTAGACGACGACAACCTTATTAGAGTCGGGAGAAGACTCTCTCATTCCCTTGTCACCTATGAACAAAAACACCCTATATTATTACCCGCTCGTTGTCACTTCACAACTCTGGTTTTACAAAGAGAACATAAACGCTTGGGACACAGTGGTCCTCAAAATGTATTAGCAAATATTCGTCTACAATTCTGGCCCATAGATGGCCTGCGAGAAATCAAGCGTATCATAAATAAATGTATAATGTGTCACAGATTCAAGGCAATAACCGCCCAACAACTCATGTCCGATTTACCTCCACGTCGTGTAACACCTTCTCGTCCTTCCCTACTGGAATTGACTTCGCCGGTCCCTTTTCAATAAAATCATCTCCTCTCAAACGAGCCCAATAACTAAATGCTACATTGCCTTATTTGTATGCTTCGCTACTAAAGAAATTTACCTTAAATTGGTATATGACCTATCCACCGATTCTTTGAAACGCTTTACTTCTAGACGAGGCCTACCATCAGTAATATACAGTGACAATGGTACAAATTTTGTTGGTGCTAACAACTATCTTATAGACATAACTCAATTCCTAACCAAGAATTTTTCTCCCAAATATGATTATTTAATTACTTCTTCAATAGAATGGAAATTCATTCCACCCAGATCCCCACATTGGGGTGGTCTCTGGGAAGCAGGAGTCAAAAGTGTTAAGACTCATCTGATAAAACTACTCTCTAATTCTACCTTTACTTTCGAACAATTCAGTACTATCTTAATTCAGATAGAATCCATCCTCAATTCACGACCCTTACATCCCCTTTCAACTGACCCCACTGATTTGAATCCTTTAACACCAGGTCACTTTCTCATAGGAGACCCCTAATGTCATTACCAGACAAAGATTTATCATCAGTCCCCACAAATAGATTAAAATTCTACCAACAATGTACTCATGTACAACAAAACTACTGGAAAAGGTGGTCGGTCGACTACCTCAACCAATTGCAAAATCGGCCCAAATGGACTACCCCAACAAAAGATCTCACTATAGGAACCATGGTCCTAGTTAAAGATGACGACTCCCCTCCAATAAGATGGCCTTTAGCCCGCATTATAAACGTTACCCCCGGTAAAGACGGTAGAGTCCGTTCAGTTCAAGTCAAGACAGCGTCAGGAATTTACACTCGACCAATTGTGAAAATCATTCCTTGCGCGGTAACATTTTTTTACTACTATTTTTGCAATTATTCCTATTTATTTACTTATGTTATATTATATTATATGTATGTTTACTACTAATTTACGTTACAAGGCTATTTTTGTTGCTTTCTTCAACCGAAATTTATAAAAAGTTGAAATATTTTTTTATGAAGAAATTATTGGTAGTGGCTAGTAAATCATCAGAAATCTGACGGAACTATAAATATGGTTGTTGAAAATAAGAGAAGATAGGTAATAATAAATATCTATTTTAAACTATTTTATAATACTTCAGCTCTCACCACATTAGTCAAATAAATGATATACAGTGTGTTCACAGATGGGGCTGACGGGAGGAGTAGGTATTTTACTTTTGATTTAACGACAAAAAGTGATTATTCATAAAAGAATTATTTTATGCACTCATGTGTCATTTTTATGCACCGTTATATGTCATCATGACGAATAGATCGACGTTATTTTTAGTCCATTTAGAGCAGCCTAAGGGCCGGTTTTACAAGAGAGATTTATACTAGGTATAGTTATTCTGGGAAATAAAGTTATACCAGAATTTATACCTAGAATAAAACTAGTTGGTTTTACGATGCCTTTTTACATCGGTATAGCAATTTTTACTCCAAGAATTGCTATACCGGTGTAAAAAAGCTTCATAAAGTAACTTATAGTCTTAAGCTAGGCATAAATTCTGGTATAACTTTATACTCAGAATATTTATACCTAGTATAAATATCTCTTGTAAAACCGGCCCTAAATGAGACATCTTTTGGTTTTTGCATAAAATTGGAAAAAATATTGTATGTAACATGTGCAGAATAAGTGTCTTTTCTGTACTCATTGAATCGACGTCAATTTTTCTATTTGTGAAAAAAAGCACCACTCTTTGCACTTGCTGCATACAATATTTTTTTAATTCTATGCTAAATTTCATGCAAAAACCAAAAATTGTCTCATTTTAGGTTGCTCTAAATGGACTAAAAATGGCGTCGATTTATTTGTCCATTCCATTCGTGAAAAAACCACCACCTTAGCACTTGTTGTATGAATAACTATTCTTTTAATCGGAAGTGTTTGTTATTAGGATAAAAAAATGTCGAAAAATATATTCGGTCATTCCCACATTCCGACTCCCCTAAAAGCCGTCCTCCTACCAAAAGTTGTCTCGTAGTACAATTCGACTGAAGTTTCAACGGTAGGTAATACAAATAGTTTCAAAAGGCATGGGATCGAGGATTATTATCTTAATATAAAAATAAGCAGAAAACTTTATAAAGATTAACTGTCATAAAATCGTACAGGAAATGAATAGTCTTCTGCTTGCATAGAATAATATTCACAATAGTTATTATCTTTGAGTAATATGTATAACTCTTATAAATGATTTCAATTATTTCAAATTTGTGATTTTATAACGGTAACTTAAAATAACTCTAAAATTATAATCTAAAATACATTAGTTGGGAGCAATAGCCACTACCACAAAAAATGTCGACTCCCAACCTTCTAGCGGCAGAACGAGTAAAAACCATTTGGCATAAATATAAACCTTCTTAAAACTATTTACTATAAAAATGCTTTTATTTTATGCTACTTTAAGGTAATTTTGACTTAGAAAAATATTTCTTAAAACTATTTAGTCCTACTGACATAACCTAGAATTTACTCTTGACGTTTTGTTTATCTTCGACGAAATTTGTTGTTCACATTGAAATGCCATTTAAAATAGTCCAAACCATCGAGGACAATCAAATTTGTTTGTCTGTAGTTCCTAGCAATTGGGAAGAAAACGGATTATTATACTGGCCAAATAAAAATAAGTTTTTAGTAAACAAACTGTTAAACGATGAGAATTCGCTACCCGTTAAAGACAAGTGGGAAAAAATTATGTGTGTGTCGAAACGAGAGAAATTTTACCTAAATGAATGTACGTGGAAGAAGTAACCGTGGCCGTGGCCGCGGTTTCCCCCCCCCCCCCATTCTCAAAGGACTGGTGCTCCCATGGCTCCCCCAGCTCCAGTAGCTTCTCAGGAAGAGGCGCAACCCTCAGTTGCTCAACCCCAACGGGATAGACGCCGAAACCAGCGATCATCTCAATGGCGAACAAGTCAAAATGACACAGTGATGGAACAGTTCGCGACTTCTAACCTCGATAGGTTAAAAGGATCCTTGTTCAGTGAATTTGACACTTTAAGTGATGCGTTACGGACCATACACGTTGACCCTCAGCAACAGACAATCAGACTTAGTTTTAGTGTGCGTGGAATTGGTCTAACGTTATTTGAAACAGTGGCTCGCGTGCAATATCAGAATATCCAGAAAAGAAGCACAAGATGAAGTTTCACGGATGGAGTGTCAAAGCGACACTGGAGGAAAAGAAGAAGAATCCATCACAAAAACAACACCACGAACACGAGTGGAATGTAAATCGTTTGAACCAATAGATTTGAATTATTTATTAAATAATAACTGCTTGGCAATTGGAAAAGGGAATTACTTAGTTCAAATAATTTTTAATACCTAGGAAGGTAGATGAATATGTATTTTAACGAAAACTTTCTTTTCAGCCGTCTGTAAGTACAGTGGGCAGTGTCTTAAATATTCTATCTGACCATGTAGTACAGGTAATGTGATATAAAACTACTTACTTTTCACCTTTATCAACAAATTAATAACCATTTTAGAGGGAAATACTCAATGTTGATCAACCATTGGTCTTTATTCAAGATCAGGATAATATACAACAGGTAGGTACTAAAAATTTTTATTTGCAAATGGCAATAAAATTTCTGTTATTTTAGCAAAGCAATCTGCCGATTGCTAATCCAGAAGAATTTATTGGGGATAATCAGGGTGATGAAGATTGTGGAAATGTTTTAAATCAGATTCTTCATAATCAAACAATTATGATTGATCAGTAAGCCAAACTACAGACTTCGCTTGATAGTCTGATAAAGCTATTAAATAAACAAATGTCTGTTGCTGAAGACAAGGTATCAACAAAAACTGAAGAATTTGTTTTCAGCCCAATAAATTCACAAGAAAAGCTAGAGGAACTGGAGGAGCTTCTGAAAGACGAGAGAAAATTTAACAAGATAGTGGACCAAATGTCAATTATATGTGGCAAGAGTGGTAAAGAAAATGGAATGGATGTGTGCTATAAAATTATCGACTACTTTCTAGACAGAAACTTTGTGAGTTCCTGTTCATGGACAGGAAACACTCGAGAAGGAGGTGGGGCAACAAAAACAGCACTTAAATATTTTAAAAGTTTCAAAAATTGTATATTGAAGACAGTATTATTAGCAGATAATCAATTCTCCGAACAAAAATTGGAAATATTTTTAAAAAGAATAATTAAAAATAGCAACCAGAGAAAAGTTGCAAAAAAAATTCTATCGACTCACAAAAACAGACCAAGTAAATTGAACTACAAAAAAATTGAGACAAAAGCTGCAGATATCGAGATATCTTTAACTGATACTAATTTACATTTAATGTCCTCAATTAAAAATTCCTTAATTCTACTTTCAACACAATAAGACTTATAAATATTTTAAATTGAAGAACGAATTGGAGTCACAAAATAATCTTCAGAGTGAGTTAAAGTACGTCCAGATATAACAATGTGTGAATCAATACGTTTTAAAACAGATTCCAAACATACTATTTCATTGTTTTTAGATAGAAACCACTGATCTTCATACTTACATTCTAATATAAATTCGTTAAGCGATATAAAAGTGAAGTGCATAACATTTTCTTCACATTCGTCAGATACTCTCTCTATTGGTTTTTTCAATAAAGGAGAACTTTTTGAACACTGTGTTTTGAAGCAAGGAATCTCATTTAATTCCCCCAATCTTTTAGCAATCTGAGCTAAAGGTCTATGACCCGAGCGAATAATATTTTTAATTGTATACAATTAATTTTCAAATGGATATGCTGTAAATGTTGACAAAACCCCAAATTTTTTGACTTCGTCCACTAAATGGCTTAAATTGTGAACATTGCTAGTGATATAATCTTCACCATATATATCACCAAAATATTCTACAAAATATTCGAGCAATGTTTGAGCTATATTTATAATACTATTATATCTTTCAGAAGAACAAATCGTAATAGCACAGAATAATACCAAAAAATGTTCATATACTTCTTTCGGTAAGTAGTGCCTTAAAACAACTATTCCAATATAGTGAAGAAATGTTCTAAATTCCACGCCTTTCCAAAATGCTAACAAATCAAGTCCTCTAACTTTTCGATGAAATTCTGAAGGAAGTTTTATCGTAATAAGGTATGATGATATTTCTTGAGTTATTCTCGCAGGCCACTTACTTCTATAATTCCCAAAATTTCCGTCCCTCCATCCAACTAACAATCTTTTCATAATTCCTAAATCCAACAAGTGAAGCGAATCTCCTACAGGAAAATCTTGAACCATATCGATAGGTAATTGTAATAAAGGCGAATTACACTTATGATGTGCACCGTACTTCTGTTCTCGAAATTTTTTATTTGTTCGCTCTTCACAAATTCTACGGGGATAATAATTTGTACGAGATACATACGAATATTGTCCGATTATTGTACACTTCAGGCAACCATTCTGTGAATTAAAGTTTGCCACACCTAAAAAACCAATAACAAAATATACTTTTTACAAATAACCCTTATCGTAAAAATAAGTTGCTCACCTTTTATAAGAACTCTAGCAGGAGAGTCGCAAATGAAACATCTAATTTTTACATTTATTAGCTGGTCATTTATGGTCAATCCAGAATTAAATATTTCCATCATTTCCTCGACATACTGATTTAAGTATCCATTAAGATCAGATGGTTTTTCTTTACCCCAATAAATACCAATTATCATCGGTTTTAATTGAGGCATTTCGTGTATATTAAAAAGAATTGGCCAAAATTCGTCTTTCGTACTCTTCCCAAGTGGCAAACCATCAATATTTAAATTTATTGAAATATTTTTGGGGATATCTGCATATGAACCAAGTTTTTCCAAACACACTTTTATGCCTTGGTGCCAATAGTAGCCTTCCCCTATTTTCAAAAATACAGAAATCTTCGAAGGTGTTTTCAAGAATGTTCTGGGATCTTTAGGTAATATTTGAGGAATTCTGTTGTTGATAATTTTCAATAAAATTTTCAATGCATTGTGTTTTATACTAAATGTATTTGCCCATGTTCTCAATTCTGTTATGAAAATGTTATTTTTACCTTCATTTAATTCTTCATCCTCATCCGATCCTATGTTTTTACAATCTTCCAGTTCTATTAACCAGTTTTCTCTTTCACAATTCGAAATTGCATTATTTTCAATGACTGGTTCAAAATCGATATTTAAATTATCAGTAGGCAGATCACAAATTGTGTTTACAAACGTATTCACGACTTGTTTGGATTTAAAACTGTTTTTTAGTTTTTTATTTTCTTTCCACTTACGGTGAAAGTTACCACTTTTTTTAATTTTAATCCATTTCTCCATAAAAGTTTCCATTTTCTCATATGGTATAAACACGTATTCAGTTATGAGATTACTTAAAAAGTTGGGTTACCTATTGAAGAGTACTTTTTAAAACCATATTGCCTCATTCACCTCTTATAATTTACTTATTTATATCAGTTTTCAGATTACAACTTTTAAGTGTTTATTATCTGGAAACTAAGCCTACTGCACTCTTTAAAACTAACGTTTAATACTTTTATAAGGGAACTACGCAATGAATATATCCTTATTAAAACAAAATTATCTTTAGGAGTATTTTAAGTGTGAACTGCCCTATCACTGCAAATTGTAGGATACTTATAGGAGAGTAATAGGATTACAATATTTTTAAGATAATATGGATTTGAGACTATACTTTAAAGTTTTTTTTAAAGCTATACTATGAAGCAATATTGCCTTCAAGTAATAAAAGTACATATTATAACCTTTTTAAAACAAGAGTGTATAATTCTGCTTTCATAAAACTCTAATAAAACATAATTAAAACTGGCTTCACTTAAAAATGTTACTTGGGCATATAACAAAAGGATGTCCACGTGGATCCGTATATGGCCCCATTTTTTGGGATGTCATGCTCGAGGAATTGTTGGAACAGACAACAACAACACCTGATGCTTTGGGATGCGTTGCATATGCTGATGATTTGCTTCCCATCACAGATGCAAACATGGAGACTATATAAGGAGACCGAACTCCATGTATTTCAATTTTTGCACAAGGTAGAGGGCGCCAGCTAAGAATAAGAACCTTCACAGCCAATCATAAAACTTTAGTCCATCAAGTTTTATTGGTTGCAGGATCTTTTGACAGTTCGCGCTTCACGTGTAAAGTAAGTGAGGTTAGGAAATATAACCAAAACATTTTTTGGATAAGACATCCTTTTTTTGTCCCCTTTTTTAAAAAAATATCGAAAATTGTGATCGTTTTTGGGGTAAAATAATCAGCTGAATGTATTATACGAATATATACTATCATGTCTTATTTGTTCTGGAATTTAAGAACTAATTTAAAGGTCCAGCACAGTTACAATGAGTATAAAAGAGAAATTTGAAGAATAAAGAAGACACCCTCGTGAAAGTAAGTATATTCTAGATCCAAGTTCACCCCAATTATGAAAAATAAATTCAAGTTGAATTAAGAAATACCTATGTATAAAAATACATTATGTATAAAGTTTTCTGAATCTGGCTTCCTACATAGTAAAATATTAACTAACAAAAATATGAAAAAACGAAGAAGGAGAAATCAATTGAAATGCTTGGAGGCAGTGTATAATTTCAAATGTACTATATTGAATGGCCTTCGAATAATTTAGAATTGGAGCATCATATTTTGCAACTAGAAGAAATAGAAATAGAATAGAAAACATAGAAGGTAGGTATGTATTGATAAATGTCACTATCCATAAGCTCCAAACACAAATTTGGTCCTATTATTAAGAAATAATGAAACAATTACATAATTGATAATATCTAATATTTTAGGTTATTTTCATGAAATTAACGAAAATATGATTGTTTCCAAACTGGTCAAGCATTTAGATGAAGAAATTATGAAAATGTTAAATACCTATACAGATTTTCATGAGAAGTACCTAATCAACTACACACCATGTAACTTCTTTCACCTAAAAATAAAGTGTACAATCTGTATTTTGTCTCTTACTTGAAATCCACTTATTTTATGGCCTGTTATATTTATATCGCCTACTATAAGTTGGTAATAAGTTTACTGTTAAAGTTAAAATAAGGTAATTAGGAAACTTGATAGATTTACCTTGATTTATAGGATTACAAGTGAACACATAGATAATATATATCTTGATACCAGATTGGTTTTAGAGAAAATGCTCAACTATACATTCACTATTGAACCTGACATCAAATATACAAACCTCTAGACTATGAATAAAACAGTGTTGCTATTTTTCTAGACATTACCGAAGCATTTTAAGGTGTTTGGAACTGTGGTATGTCCTACAAACTATATTAAGTGATGTGTCATAAATATTTAAGACTACTTTAGTGATAGAGCATTACAAGTAAAAGTGCCAAAAATTTATAACTTAACAAGGACATCTGTAGGGCTTCCTGCTGTCCTATAATTTACTCTACAATCTATATGTGCTGTTACAACTACCATTTTGCAATAGTGGTTTAACGTGTGGAAGTTGATGCCTGCACAGGTTTTCAATATAAGATAATAAAATGATTCCCATCATGCAAGAAAATAATTGTTTTAATTAGGTACTTTATTTTAACAATACAAAAGTTTATTTCCTAAAAGCAAACACAGTGGAAAGTCACCAATCGTAAAATACATGAGTACACAAAATATATATCTGTTGATATTCATTAACTCAACTGCACAAAACATTCACTACACTATTTTTAATACTCTGTGTTTTATCTATTGATGCTATTCCATAATTGCCTAGACTGAACTTACTTGGCTGTAGATTGGTAAGAAATAAGTGTCATTGATTAGTTTCAATGTCTTATGGTTTCATTAATCCCTATTGGTAAAGTGCACCAATAATTGCATAATTTTGTTCTATTTCTTGAATATATTTGTTTGAATTCATGTTCTCACCTCATTTATATTTTCATTTCCTATTTTTATCTGAATATCAACTGAATTCATATTTTTTCTGTATAAAAGGCATACTAGTACTTTCATCAGATTAGTTTCATAACTCAGTTCTTATTAACCTCTAGTTTTTCTTCAAATCATTGTTCGCCTTTCTTCTTCCTGATCTCTTATATATACCTACTTGTATAGAACAGAATAATATCAGCAAAATAAAGTATTTTGTATGCAATTGTGCTTTTTCTATACTTCTCACAAGTGGGGTATAATTATAATTTTGATTCAAGATAATAATTATCTCCTACTTTATTTATCTGAATATTTTTGATTACTGAAAAAACTTCAGTTTTCCTGAATTAAATTCAATTTGCATCTTCGTTTTATACCTAATCTGCACTACCAACCACTATTGCAAAGGCTTTCAACAACGAACACCCTGCCTATTTTGAAAAATTTTTATATTTCTAGTTCTTACTTTGCATTTTAGTAATGTTTACTACTGTCATCTATAAAAAGTAAGGTTATTGTAGTTTCTGTCAGAAATGGGTTCTTAAGGTACAATGCGCACGCTGCGGTCAAAAACCAAACTACTCAGAAAGACGATTTTGAGGACAGATTTGTCAATTTTTTCCATATGAGTTAGTTCTCCTTATCTAGTCTCCATGGATGCAAATAACAGAAGAGATCTTGAAAAAAAGCAAACAATCTCATGAGCATTGTACACCAATGGTGCAAGAGAGTGAAACTTGAAGTGTCAGAAAATAAATCGATGTTTTGTGTGATCAAAGGTAAGCTGAACAGAGATCCGCAAATCAAGATCAATGGAAAGCTCATTCGGAGATCAAACAAAACAAAATGTTTGGGAATAACAATTGACGAATCAAGATTATATGCAAATCACATAACGAGCGTCTGTGAAAGAGCCATCTCAGCAATGCACAAAATAGCAAGTTTAGCGCAAAGGGACTACAAGATGCCTTTCAACCAGGTGAAAATCTACCTGAGTACGGTGCTTGCCTCAATTGTAGGTTACGGTGCAAGTATAATATGGGCTCACAGGCTGAAAAATGTGGAAAATAAGGAAAAAGTAGATAGAGCACAAAAAGGTTTTCTGGTGAGAATAACGGGAGCTTTTAGTACAACCTCAACGCAAGCGCTTACATCATTAGTGGGTGTTTTGCCGTTGAGGTTCGAAATCAAGAGATGAGCGTCAATGCACTGGTGGAGAAGGGGTAATATTGACAAATTCGAGGAAATAATGGAAACCAGAGCTGTCTCGAAAAGACAAATAGAGACAGAAATTCACAAAAATTGCCAAAAAGAATGGGAAACATCGACGAAGTCAAGAAGACTTTCAATTTCTGCCAGTAATTGATGAAATACCAGAGTACCTCAACCTATCACCAGGGTTAGTGCATTTCTTGACGGGACATGGGCCATATGCCACGTATCTATGCAGATTCAACTTAAAAGAAAATGATACATGTGGATGTGGAGAAATTGGAACGCCTGAGCACGTAGTACTGTACTATGACCTATACGAGGACGAAGAAAAACTTCGAGATGACCTAAAAAATAAAGAAATAAAAGATATCCTCAACGATGAACAGAAATATGAAAAACTAAATAACCTAACACAAAAGATTTCTAAATACCAACAGGAAGCCTATAATAGTAGACCGAGAAGAGACCTAGAATGAGAAAAAAGAAAAGAAAGTAAGAAATAACCCGTGTATGAGAGCTCCTCTGGAAAAGTTCTGGAGTAAGGGCCAAAGGCTAACCGAACTGCCGGAGGGGGGAACATAAAGTAGATTAGAAGTAGTAGTTAGAGATTTTGTTGAAAATTAACAATTTTTGTATTTAGTAGTAGGTTAAAAATTAACATTACTAACATAGATTTAGGAATAGTGCATGAGCATGTAGCATGAGAATTTCAAAAATAAAACATGTAAAAATATCAACTGTCTATATAAATGTTTTGAATTCAATGTTTCATGTTTACTATCCTTTGTCTTTTTTTTAGTAAAAGGCGACTGAGAAATATAGACGACACGTCGTCGACTATTAATAACGTTGTTAATCATAATATATCAGAAGACATTTCGGGCTTTGCTGACGAGCTTAGGACATTTGATGAGTAATTAAGGCACACACCCGCCTCGCCTCGCAAGTTGACGAACATTGGCGATAATTTCCTCGAATCAAAATATGTCGATTGGTGGCTGTAGTAAACGAAGCAAAACACTAGTAATCATATATTTTTTTTGGATTTTAATTTAAAAAAAAATTAATATAAAATTTTTCAAATTGCACATAGAAGTTCTTGCCAATGTTCGCAAATCTGCCTGTATCTATCGTAAAAAGTTTAATAATACTAATAAACAATTATGGGAATTGAAACCCTGGTAATTTTGTTTCTCACCTAGAAGTGAGCTACTGGAGGACAACTAATTTTTCTGAGATATTGTGGTCTAAGCCTTCGAACATTTCAAATCTCGTTAGGCGTTACCTTAATTAGTATAATCTTTTTTAGTATAAGTGAGACTATTAGTGACTCGCCTTCAGAGGCAGATGATGAGTGAGTATTTATAAAGCGCACCTTGACTTTAAATTATCATTGATTTAATTTTGTTTAGATCTTCGCAAGCAAGTCATCACAGTGACCATCAATAGAAATTTAGAACTGTTCAAATAGAAAAATAAAAATTAGTTTACAATTTCTGTCTTTGATTGTTATAACAATAGGATTCTTTAAATATAAATTCAAACTTTCAAACAATTACTTAGATCTTGAAGGTATTTTTCGCATGGTTCAAAATTTTTGATGGTATGTTGAGAACTTAAAGTTTTTTTTCAAAACATCTTCGTTGTTGGGTAAGGTAAAAACTTGATTTTTAACTTTTAACATAGGTACTATAATTTGAAAAATTAGGGTTTTCTTCATCTAATGTAGATCATTCATTTATCGGAATGTGTTTATTGGTTTATTGGTGGTGGTGTAATGACCTATTAAAATACCAAGAGTGGATATTAATAAGATGTCTGGAAGACGTAGTGAAATATCAACGTTACGATATGTCTATTTGACGTTGTAAGTATGTATGTATAATAGACGTCAATGAGAGTTGATCTAATGGACGTCGTGAAGTAGACATATAAAAGACATAGCAAAAAAAGACACTAAGACCTCTAAAAGGTGTCTATATAAGACATCTTTCAGACATCAAGTCATTAATTTGTAAATGTATATATGACAAATATAATACATCTATATCTTATATGCCTATATGGGATTGAATACGAGAAGCTTTTTTTAACTGATGCTACTTTGCCTAATTCTAAAACCAATTTAAGCAATGCTGAGAAAAATGATTTCCTGCTATATTTTGAAGAGATAAACAGAGAGAAGATTAATAGCTTCAAGTTATCCGACTCCGAATGGAAAGGCGAAATAAAAGACACCAATCTTTTTTATTTTTGGAAACGCCTTAGAGAAGAAAACTTTATTCATATTCCAACAATAACTGTCGAGGGCGAGGTCAATACTAATCAATAACATTTAGCGAATAATAATCACCAAGAGATCGGAGATATTTCAGTAATATGATACCTTATTTTTTTTTTGTTTGTGTTCTTTTTATAATTTCCAAAAATAAATTTGTTCAAAATAACAATGACATTAGTTTCTAAGTACTTAATAATTATTTGAAAGAATGACGGGTACTGGGTCATTTTAATGACGAGTTCTGGGTCTTAGCCATGACGGATATTCCAACATGTGCACGAACATTATTTGTTATTTTATGGATGAAAAAGTTTAATTTTGAATTTTTTTATAATTCTCAACAAACCAAAGAAAGTCATAGAATTCATTTTAACGACCTTGAACTATTAGAAATATCTTTAATACATTCACAAAATAAGAACTCACATATTAAAGGCCTTAGGGTGATGGGTACTGGGAACCTTATTTTTCTAAATAATTCTGGATGGTTTCCTAAGGAAGACGTCAAGTTGTCAGACAAACGTGGAAATTTTAACGTGTGTATACCATTGAAATTATGGTCATGATTCTTTGAAGATTTCAATAAAATAATCTTAAACATGAAACATAAGCTAATATTAGTGAGATCTAGTGACGATAGAGACTCAGTCACACATACAGACGAAACGGAAAAACCTAATATTGAATTAACTCACATCAGTTGGAGAATTCCTCACATTAAACGGAACATAAAACATGAATTACATCTAAACAAAATTATTCAAAGTAACAAGGAGCTACCAATAAAATTCGGATCTTGGCAATTGATCGAGTATCCTAGCTTACCGAAAACGTCTCGCCACACTTGGGCTGTTAAAACTAGTACAAAAGTAGAGACACCTAGACACATTGAAATTGGATTTCAAAATAATGCTAGGGGTAACATAAAAGAGTCAATTTAAACATCTGAATTTGAAAAATATCAAGGTATTTCTCAATTCTGAGAAGTATTCATACAATGATTTACTTTTAGATTTTACAAACAATAGTTTTGCTACGTTATACAAAGTATTTGCTGATTTTCAAACTTCTTATTATAGCCGTTCAAACAGTGACCCTGTTTTCACACCCAACGAATTTAGAGATACAGTTCCACTAATTCATATAGATTGCTCAAGGCAGCAAAAACAGACGGAATTAATAAACAAAAGATAATGGAGGAATATAAAAGGCTCATTTAAAGCAAACACAAATTGAATAGTTTGGTAGTGTGCACAATGCTAAATGGCCTCGAACGAAACAATAGAAAGATAATTTGCAACAATTCTTACATTAGGCCTGATGTAACAAATGGCTTACACATGATGAATGGCCTATACTTATATACAAACCCCCCACCATATGGTCACGGGACCCCGGCACCTTATGTAGCAGAAACCATAACAAGAGCTCACGGCTTTGCAGAAAACACTAATAAAAGGAAAGAACCTATATCCATTGATGGGTACAAGATAACGGATGCCTCAGTAGACAATCTACAGGATTTCCCAGCAGAAGGAACAACAGGAAACTTCCATGTCAAAACTATCGAGATGTTTTCGAAAAAATTCCTCTTGAAGAACAATCAAGCTATAATCGATACAGCTAATGAAATAATATCTTGGGCGAGCATAACCAATTTAGATGTTTAAAGCAAAGGAAGACAAACTTGGGACCCTTCAATATTAAAAAGTACCACTTGTGCTAAGGCATTCAACTCATTTATGAACATAATAAAGGATAACTTGGGGAAGACCCCAACAACAATAATTGAAGGACTAATAATGTGGTACCAATTATACTCCTTAACAACTCTAAGTGTCAATGTTAAAAAGTGGAAAATCAAAACAAAATATGTATTCGACAAAACAACTAATCAAAGAATAAAGAAGTCCATTAAAATAAGTTACATAAAAAGGGAGCTAATCAAATCTAACGAGGAATGCGTCAAATGGCTCAATGAAGACGCAAGGAGACTATTATTACATTCGCCCCCTCTATGAAGAGATGTAGTAGGCTGGAGGTCTTCGGTTTCTGCACGAACGCCGTGGCTGACTGCTACCTACATCCGAATCAGCATCATCTGAATCAGCATTGGCAGGTGAGTTTAAATATTCCTTTGAGAATTTCATTGCACGGGAAGCTGCCTCAGCGGATGATGCTCTTAAGTACCAACTCCTAGTCAATCATATTTCACCACAAATCTACAACTTCATTCAATCGAAAATCACGTACGTCGAAGCTATTGAAACGCTAAATGATGCTTACGAAAAACGACAAAACATCACTCTGGCTCGACATACCCTCATATCAAGAAAACAACAACTAGGTGAGTCTATAGCTGAATATTCGAGAGCTCTAAGTATACTCGCACATGATTGTAAATTCACAGATATAACTGCAGCTGATTACCAAAACGAGATCGTACGTTTAGCGTTCATTGCTGGAATATTGTCGCAAAAAATCAAAGAAAGACTACTAGAAAATTCTACTGACTCCCTGGAAAAGACTCTTAATCTAGCTTCATCCCTAGAAACTGCGGAAAAGACATCACAATTGCTCACCGGGACACCTTCTACTTCTGCTCATGTCAACGCTGTTCCTGAAACTTTAGAACATTTGCCAATATCCAATTTAGCAGCCATGAACACTCCAAATAAATCCCGACCAGATGCTTACACTAACCAAACGAGACGACGGTGTTTTTTTTGTGGTGGTAATATTCATCAGCGAAATAGATGCCCCGCTTATAACACTGAATGCCAGCTTTGTTCCAAAAAAGGACACTTTGCGAACGTTTGTCGTAGCTCTGGCTCCAACCATCGTACTGCTAATGCTATCGCCATAGAAGATGAACAAATTTCTCAATCCACTAACCCTTACTTGTCAACTATTTCCGCTGCTGCTCCTGCAAGTCTAAAAAAAGCAACTATTCCTATTACAATAAATGAATATAGTGCAGATGCTCTTCTCGACACTGGTAGTTCAATCAGCTTTATCGATAAAAATCTTGCTCGATCTATTAATCTCAAACAAAAACCTTGTAACCAA
>CAJUYG010001833.1:12344-23476 GCA_910591675.1 Galerucella calmariensis | reverse complement strand
AATCAAGCCTATCATACGAGCATATTTTTAAATATATTTTTTTGACTCACGCCCTACGAGGCACGGAACAATGAAAAAGAAGAACTGTCAATCTAACATCAGATTGACTTTTCTAGTTTTCGTTAAGTGAAGGAAAAAACTACAGCTTGGCAACATCACAATATTTTGTTTTGCAACGTCATCGTCTTTTTATCGTAAATAAACCATAACTACATATTCTTCATTAAATATGAATACCCACGAGTATAAAATTGCTCTTAGTCAGTTTCTTTTTAAATTAACACGTCTCAAACGTGACATAGAATATTATGAACAATCTAAAGGTGCCGTAACTAAATTGCAACAATTACAAATATGAAAGTTGTTTTAGATGTTCAAGGTTTCAAGATTGAAAATAATAAGTTCATCGTTAAAGAATTTGCAGCTTATGATGGTCATCAAGTATGTCACTATATTTTCAAATCACCATTTCCTTTACATGTTACCTCCAGACTTACATAGACAAGCAGCTTGGTTGATGAAAAATCATCATGGCATCGATTGGAATGTTGGTTAAACACATTTACATTCGTTTAAAAATATCTTAAAAGCCATTACCGAAAATGCTGACATGGTTTTCGTGAAAGGAAAAGAAAAGGCTAGTTTCATACAAAAATATTCCACCACACCTGTATATGAATTAAATGAAAATCCACCATTTGTGCCTTAAAAAATGTTTACACCTTATATAAACATTTTATAGTGGATGAAAAATAGAAGAATATTATTTTATCAACTTGTTTTATTTATTTACTATAAACCGTTGAGTAAAACTTATATTGTGTAAATACCATTTTAAGTAAGCTATATATGTACGTGCTATTCAAAAGTCCCCTCCCCTCGTATCTTTTTGACGGCTACACCTACATTAATAAAATTTGGAGGGTTGAATTAAAATGTTGTAAACTTCTCTACGAATAGTAACAGGTGACGTAATAGTAATAGATGACGTCACAGTGCCACTCTGGCCAATAATTTCAAATAGGACCTTATTGCAAGTGATACCTCGTTTGAAAGGCATTGACATTGGCTACATAGCCATATTAATTTTGTTTGGGTTTAAACTAATTTTGACGGATAAATTAAATAAATACCAAAATTATTATTTCACATTTGAATATTGAAGATTGTTCAGACCGCATCTGGTTAGTTGTCAAAAAAAATTGACGTTTTTAATTTAATAGTACTCGTATTTGTTGCTTTGCAAAGTTTTCCTAAATGGCCTATGTATTTAATTTTATTATTGTTCAACGAGACGTTCAAGAGTTTACATAGGCAAAATGGGTCCGGTAAGGTTCGCGACCCTCGGAATTTTGCAACGATTTTTTTTAATAGAAAGCCCTATTGCTATAGAACGTTTTGATAAAAAAATTCTTGGATTATTCACTTTTGAAAGAGAAAATCACAATTGAAAGTACCAAATATCCGCCATTTTTTTTTTAATATTTGACAATTTTTGACAATTCTGTATTGATATCGGATGGTCACAAATTTAAGAAAGAGCGGAGAATGGGCAATGTTGCCAGCTTTTATTTCCGTAGCTCGTTACGACTTGGAAATAGCACCAAGATTTTAGATGTACATATCTTTTCACATATAACACAGATGTACTTACTATCTTCATGATCTAAAATGTATGTATTGTAAATGTACTTTTTAGACATAATATTGTATGTTCCACAGGTACTAACTTGGTACGTATATTCCATGACGTTAGAGTAAATACAAAGAATTATGTATATTTTTGTGATTTTTAGTTGAGAATTGACGTCAAATGTCTCGTTCAGTAGGTATATAAATATTCGAACTGATAATGAAAAAGAAAAGTTTTTAAAATAACCGCAAGAACACAGTTCCAGTGGATTGTTCTATTCAAATTTAGCCATATTTCATATTTATATTGTTATTATTCCACATTCGACAAATGTTTACTTGAATAAATGGGAAAATATAGTTTCCATGAAAGAATCGAAGAATCTCATTCATGTGGAATACACATTATTAGACACATTCGAGAAGGGGAAGGGAATAAACATGTATATATATATATATATATATATATATATATATATATATTGTTTAATGGTATGTTGGTCAGCCCGGTATATGGACGGGTCGTTCGTCCACCCGGTATTTTCAATACAGTATCTGGTGTATATATTACGTAATGGTGAATAGCTAGTTATATTGTACTAGAGGACACAAAGAGGGGTAAACTAATTTGACAAATTAAAGAAATATATACCAACAGTACTTACAGCAGCCCGAAAAAGCTAACAGGCTGTTGGTGAGCCCACGTCTGATACATTTCCATATCATACGGCTGCTCGTCAGCCCAGCTGCGTTGCCACATTTTATCCTTCTATGATTTATACCAAGCTTAGATTACTTGTCCGTTATTTATTAATTTGCTGAAAAGCGGTGTTCTGTGTGTTGTGTTTTAATATTGTGGAATCATGCTGAATAGAAGTAAGCAAATGGTCGAAATGGCAAGGAAAAAATATAGTTTCCGGAAGAAAAAGCCTGTAAGTATTTATAAACATATATTTTTTTGTTTGTAAGGTTCAATTTTCTCTACCAATTCAACAGTTCAGTATATTTTCGTTTTGTTTTCAAAAGTACAGTATAATCTGTCACATAGGTATTTCATTCTCAATAGTTATAATGACTAAATTCGTATATCTAACTAGAGTGGCAAAGCATGAGATTTTTTGTTTGAGTAGACATTGGGGTTGGGAATGAGAATGAAAGTTGTCTGACTTTTATTGTATGAATTTATGTAAAGAACATATCTACCGGCACGCTTCGCCACCACGTGATTATGGACTGTGAATAATTTTTGACTATTTTCTACTTTGCAAACGGAAGTTCCCTGCTACAAAGAGAAACTAGAATTATCGAAAGTATCATTGAAAGAAATTTAATATTTGGAAAAATTTTACCTATCATTCGTTTTGGAAAGTTTCCTGCAACTAATCTAGTGACGCAGGTAATTGGTTATGAAATGTTATGCCAAGATTATTTACAAAAACTTTTTAGGTATTCTCCGTACAATGTATATAAGGTGATCTAGTAACACTATTTTCATTATGTCGACTATACACTTTGTCCACTTAAGTTCGCACCATATGGGAAACTTTTTTATTATCAATTTTAGGAAAAAAGTTATTCCTCATAAAAATCTCTGCATGCTCTAACATCTGAAATACAATTATCAGATATCAATTTTTTGAGTATTATACGAGGTTCGTCAAAAAATATGGATTTAACTACCTTTAACTTCGACAATATCGAAAAATGCTATTAAAAAAAGTTGATCAGATCTGAAAACTACGTTCAAATATACGATTATATTCATTTATATTGAAAAAATGTATTCATTTTTGAAATTTATTTCTAGGTAGGTACAATACAATGCAAATTTAGTTACGTGTAATATAGGAAGCGCTGACAAACTACTCAATGTTTGACAGTATAGTCTAGTCAACAAGTGCCTTTTTGGCCAACTTTTTTCAGCAGTCTCCGAAAATTATGATCGAGGTGTCATTCGATTCGGGATAACATCTAGATGATTTTTGAGAAAAATGAAGTTCCGCAAACAAAAATTGCAAATTAACTAAAAAAAAGGGGATTCAGTTTTTTGCAAATATCAAACTAAATCCCCTTTTTTTAGTTAATTGTTAATAACTTTTGCAATTTTTGTTTGCGGTACTTCATTTTTTTCAAAAATCATCTAGATGCCATCCCGAATCGAATGACACCTCGATCATAATTTTCGGAGACTTCTGAAAAAAGTTGGCCAAAAAGGCACTTGTTGACTAGATTAAGTAACTGTTATTAAGTAGTGAAGAGAGAATAGACACAATATTAAACAAGCACAAAACCTATTTTTTCAGTGTAAATGGATGCAATTGCATATTTGAATGTAGTATTCAGTTTTGATCAACTTTTCTGAATAACATTTTTCGATATTGTCAAAATTATGCAGAACTTTTTATAAAGAATAACTTTTTTTCGAAATATTAACGATAAAAAAAGTTTCCCATATGGTGCGAACTTAAGTGGACACAGTGTACCTATATGAACATTGTCGAACGCTTTACTGCATATTTAAAGGTATTTTCAGGTCAATTACCATTTACAAGGGTCCCCAAGTCTTACTGATTTATCTTTGGAGTCATCTGACGGTGTAACAACGCTGGATCTATCTTCCGCGTCATATAGCTCCTTCTCGACTTCTGGAGCAGACAATGGATTCTTGGAAGTTTCTGTAGAAAAACTTAAAAATAAGAAAACCGAATTGAACCATAGCAATTGTATCGAGTCAGTTGCTAGTAATTATATGGAAATATGCACAGAAATGATTCCTAACAGCACAAATGAGTGCGAAGAGGTACATAGTTCGATAGGAGGTTTCGAGGATTCAATCTGTTCAGATTCCTACTCTCAGTCACTAGATTCCAGCAGTGTCTCTATCATTGCACCGGTAAAGTAGATACGATGATTTTATTATATTCATGATTGTTTACTGTCCCATAAGTTTACTACTATTTTCCTGTCCCTACCCTTTTATACTGAAATACTAAAACTGTGACTTTGCTAATATAAAACGAACAAATGGCTTAACCATTACATTTTTGGAAACAAAATAAGTTCAATGTCATTTTGTAGATGTAGGTTTGCAATACTTCTACCTTCAAATATACGAATTATTAAAATTGGTATTGTACTAGGTATGTACTGATTTGTGCCGCAAAAAATGTTTACTTGTAATAGTAAAAAGTTTTACGTGTTTCAAAATGGGGTGCCGAAGCCATTGCCGTATTCCCACTAGTAGATTTTTAAAAACTTATAATATGATTAGTTTGTACTTATTAGTACTGCAAAAATGATAGTTTATACTCAATTTGTAAGTGTTCCAGCCATTTTCAAAATTGAGGATGCTCAACACATGGCCGCATCCCTTCCTACAAATTTGTCAAAACCTACGTTGTCATGTTTTATTTTGGCACTAGCACTGGTGGAGCCAACAGGTCAGCTATAACAATTTGATGCGTAATAACAGATAAATACCGTGTGAATAATTTTTCATTTGTTCCTGGCTAGGTCATGAAATAAGGGTTACGCTCAGCAATAATTTTTATTAATATTGTATGATAGTGAATTGGAAACTTCATTTAATAATTTGAGGAAACTCGAGTATTTCCATTGCACATTGAAAACATATTGTGAACTATTATAGTGATATTAGTAAACTATTATGTAATACTTCATTTGCAGTTTGCGAACTAAGAACACTTTTTTGGGTGAAGACGATAATTTTTGAGGTACAAATAAGTCCAAAAAATCATATGATGAGTTTTCAAAAATCTTCAAGTGGAGTGCGGCCACAAACCTGGCACAATCAATAGCAATAATAATAAATCATATATTCAAAGGTGGGAGTGTTGGAAACAACAGCAAATTTAATAGAGATCACTTTTGAGATTTCCTAAACTGTTGAAGATATGGTGTTGGTTAAATAAGAACCAGAGAACCTATTTTCAAAGCCAATTCAGTGGAGTATCGAGATTGAAAATGTCAGGGTTGATTGAGACATCATTCAAAAGAAGCGAAAACCGGTGCTTTATGTTGGTACGAGTAACCGCAGTCCAATTTATTTATTTTTTGGTAATAATGAAAATATTTTACTTTTCATTGCATTCAGTTGTATTGAACTCGCCATGATTAATTATTTGTTATGTAGGGTCACCATCAACTACTGCTGAAACATACATTGAATTTTCTAACAGAACCCGTCAATAAATTAGTCTTGAATAATATTTTTCTCTTGATCATCCGAAACGTATCTTCAATACTTATCTTAAATAGAAACAACAATAGTAATTTGCTTAACCCTGTAGAAAGGTTCTTATACCACCAAATTAGAATGAATAACTGAAACAATCTTCAAAGAAATTCATATAATTTTTATTTTAAAGACAACTATCAGTGCCGCGATGGAAAGTCCTGAAATTTCATACCCGAACGAAGAAATGCGTAATTTGACGTATACACAATTAATAAGTTGTTTTGAACAAAATGAAACGGAGTCAGTGGTAAGTGAAAAAATGATTAAGTAATGAAAAAGACTCAAGACTTTAAAATATATTTTGGTAGAACAACACGTAAAATGTATTCTTATAATAATTATATTGACAATTCCTCAACTTGGAATATCATGGATGCTACCCAAACTTTTGGCCATGGCGTCCTTACATAAATATGTTGGAAATTTTCAACTGAATGGATTAAATATTATTTTCGACACCTCACGCAATTTGAAGAATTAATATCATTGCCGTTTAATGAAGGAGATAACTAAGCTCCGGACTATATGCATTGACGAGCATATGATAGATCATTAGACCCTCTTTTTCGTGATGCTCAATTCAATGCACGTCGGGTGATATAGCCCGGAGTGTAGCTGTTATTGTTCCGATTTTTCAAACTGCGTAAGATGTCGAAAATAGTATTTAATATATTCAATTGATAATAATTTCCATTTATATATTGGATATCGTTTTAGCAACAACGCAACGCTGAGAATATGTTGATATATCCGGAGGATGAAACTATTTCACCGAAGGTACTTTTTTTTCAAATTTATGATTCCACCTTGATATAAATTATGTTACAGAATATAAAGCTTCCTGATACCTCTACCACAGGTACACTTTCAAAACAAGAAAAAAAATCTGAGAATATGGACAGGGTTCTAGCTAATTTCGGAAACATAATTCAAGTAATATGAACAATTCCCGTTTACTGAGCTTTAACTAATTTTTTGGATATTACAGGATCGTGAACTGTCTAATATAGAACGCATAGAAAATTGTAGGCGCTGGACAAAAAAAAATAATTGTCCTTACTGTTTTATGGAAGTTACTCATTTTCCGAGACATCTTGAAAGAAACCACACAGATGAAGGAGCGGTCAAAGAAATTTTTGGAATGGATAAACAAAATCCCAAGCGAAGAATTTTGTTAAACTCTCTCCGCAGACAAGGAAACTTTATGTTGAGAACTCAAGGAGAAAAGACTCGTCCAATAAGGAGACCGAGGCAGGCAGTTGAAAATAAGGACTATGTAACGTGCAACTTTTGTCTCGGTATTTTTAAGAAACAATATTTACGGAAACATAGAAAAAAATGTACACTAAATACAAATCCTAAAAACCACAGAGAAAACCATTTATCAGAAGCACAATCTTTTTTAATTTGCTCAGGATCCAATAAAGACTTTTACGACTCGTTAAGACTAAAAAAAGAAGTATTGAATAAAATGCGCGCCGACGACATTTCAAAAATCGTGATGGGTGATGTTTTAATATGCAGCTATGGTGAGAGTCAGTTGAAGAGACATAAGCGGGTTCAACTAGCGACAATGGTCTCCAACAAAATAAGAGAACTTGGAAGACTTCTAATTACATTACAACAGATGACCGGTGTTAGAAGATTCATAGATGTGCTTAAGCCGGAATTCTTTGACAACATTGTAACAGCCACAAAAATTATTAGTGGTTACGATGAAGAGAAGCGTTCGTTCAAGGCAGCCAGTCTAGCGTTGCATATGAGTACCAGGCTGGTTCAAGTTTGTGATATTGCTACTAAGTTAATAATAAAGAAAAGTCCTTTCTTAAAATGCGGTGATCCAGAGCCAACATTAAAAAATATTAAACGTTTACGATCTTTAATTTCTAGTCATTGGAACTCGGAAATATCCAGCCTAGCTCTTAAAGATCTCAATGAAAAACAATGGGAGAAACCAAAACTATTGCCCATTACTAGTGATATTATGAATTTCGAGAAATTTGTCATTGCTGAAAGTAATAACGCATGTGAGTATATCAAGGTTGCAGCCAAAAACACACATACGGATACTAAAGAAAATGGTAAACTTCGTTTACACTATCGCAAACTGTCAGAGTGCATCTTAGCCTTGACCCTACTTCTTAACAGAAAACGAATAGGAGAGATACAGTTCTTAAAGCTAAAAACTTACCAAGCCGATATTACATCAAATTATCAAGAAGAGATAAGAGAATCCCTTTCAGAAAACGAAAAAATTTTAACACAAAATTTTAAGCGGGTTGTGACCGGTGGCAAAGGCAGTAAACCCATAGTTGTTCTGTTCCCAAAAAAAATTCAATTGCTTATTGACGTTTTGCTATCTGTTAGAGAGAAGTGTGTTCCAGCCTGTAATGAATACTTGTTCGCGAATCCAAATACCGAAAGTCGTTGGCTTAGTGGTTATCACGTTATAAAGAAGTTAGCTGACCAGTCAGGAGTAGTAAACAAAGATCTTTTCACTTCAACCAGACTACGAAAGCAAATTGCCACTGTTCTTCAAGTCATGAATATAACTGAGTCCGAAATGGAACAGTTTGCGAACTTTATGGGTCACACCAAAAAGACTCATGAAGAGTATTACAGGTACTGTAACTTTGCAAAAAGTGTTTTTTTATTCTATATCTTATTTGTCATTGCTTTGCAGAAACAGATTTTATTTATCACTTTATCGCGCAAACATACGTGTTTTAAGTTCTCCTGGTTTTATCAAAAACTAGACTATCATATTTTTTAGGTTACCCCAGGACGTTTATCAGACTGCAAAAATTTCGAAAATATTAATTGCCATAAATAAAGGCAAAGGTGCTTTATATAAAGGTAAAAATCTTGATGAGATACAGTTATCTGACGACGTTGATTCCGATGATTCAGATGATCAATGCAAAATAAGTATTAGAAAAAAGAACATTGAGAACCCACCAAAACAACAAAATATATTCAAGGAATTGCATAATATAGCTTGTTCCGAAGAAAAATCTGATGTTCCAGAGCTGCCTTGTAAAAGTTACCATGATTCTGACTCCAGCTCTAATGAAGGTAAGCTATATTTATAATTTTTTATGAGTTCGATTTAACTTTACCGAACATTTCATCATACTCCATTGAATTTTCGAATTGCCTCTAAAAACAAAGCACGTTGTAAGTAATAAAATATGATTGAATAGATGAGGCTTGATGAAGATCCATAGTAAGTTATGAAATAACAGTAAGTCTAAATGATAATAGAAATATTTAATACTTCATACCATTGCTTATATCTCACTGCGAGTAATATAAAAAGGATACTTCAAACTATTTAAAAAAAGAAAAATCTTAGTTAAATATCTGCTATGATAAGACTATCAGTACCGATATTAAAAGCCTTAACCTAAGTACTATATTATGTTATAAAGACGAACATTGTAGTTTTTAGGACTATTCGCATAGTCTGAATAACATTTTCCATTCGTATTACCTACCTACGTTATTTTCAATCCAATTGTAAGTTATGAAGATGAAAATAAAGTTAACCAATATTTAATTGTATATGGTAATTAATTGATCTTAACGTTTGTCAGTTAACTAGGAAGCCAGTAACTTGCGTATCCATGATTTTAAAAAATGAGGAAATTAATATTAACGGACTGTGTCAAAAAATGTTAGTGTCGCAATCGTAAAATTCTGTTATCTGATTATGTCAAAAATGGCGTTTTATAGATTAGATACCTACTTATTGTAGATACGAAAAGGTTACCTTTTTGTCCAAATGGCTAATTTATAGGACGACATTTTTTGACTTCATTGGATAAAAATATGTTAGATTTGGATTGGACTGGACTAACAGTTTCATTATTTAAGCTTGACGATGGATGTTTATATCCAGTTGAATACCACACGTTGCCACTTAATCGTAACGGGTTAAATTGTCTTGGTTTATTTTCAAATAATATTTGCTAACACTACCTTAATAATAATATTGAATAATTTCCACAATGATAAGATAGTTTACTAATTTTTTCACGATACAAAAATTTTACCCTGACGTGAGGGGGTATAGGGTATAATATACTGGTATAATTACTGGCACAATGTAAAAAGTAATATCTAATTATGTTAGAATGCCTGCAAAAATTTTGTAGTATTATTTAAGTCAGCTTTACCACAATATATGCAGTGATTATATTAGTTTATACCTAAACAAAATTATGTTCACCAAGTGAAGGATTCACCTTACATATTGTATGATTTGAGAACTAAACTTTGTTGTAGATCAGCCAATGCAAAAATCTGCAAAGAAAAAAATTCAAAGAACGCCGTGGACGACCGAACAGAGTAGGGAAATAAGAACTTTTTTTTCAGAGCATATTAAAAAAAAGAAGGCTCCAAAAAAACATGAAGTGCAATTATTAATGGACCAACAGAAATCTCTTTTTAAGAATAGAAATTGGATCACAATCAAGGCATATGTTTATAACTGCTATAAAAATAAATAAATGATAAACTTTTTCCGAACACTCTTTCGTGTTTTTATTACTTTCAGGATATTACCTTTGATAAGGTCGTGCCAAGCTATAAAACCGCATTAGTGCAAAATATAATTTTATAAACTTTTTAAAGCTACTATTACCTATCGATATATAAATAAAATGAAATAGATAGATGCGACCACCTACGTGTAATTTTATAATTCCTTATTAACTACACTTTTTACTAAACATAATTAGTAAATATTAATGGGTTAACAGGTGAGTTTTCTGAGGGAATATAAATGCGGCTTAATATCAGCTACACGCGGCAATGAAAACAAAATCTCGACACAATAACAGAGGGTTATTGAATTTATTTCGGTCTGACCAACGTACTGTCCACATCCCAATGTACATATACTATCGGTCGAAGCGACGTTGCAAAACTTAGGGCAGACCAAGATGCTTTTTGTATCCCGCAGATATACGCGAATCTGTATGTATAAACAGCGCGCCCTACATGGTATTTTTCGGAACTAACTAGTGTATATGCTATATGATTTCGGTACAAAAGAGAGCCCAGATGAAATTTTGTCAAAGTGCTTCTGGGGTTACTCTTATCCAGTATACAGCGTGATTCCTTGGTGAGCCCGGTATTGGGACGACCAACGTAAAAATGGGCTCACCTGGAGACGTATCATATATTCAACGGGCTTACTAATGACCATAAACATATATATATATATATATATATATAT
>CAJUYG010001832.1:32445-50319 GCA_910591675.1 Galerucella calmariensis | reverse complement strand
GTATATGTTTTCACGAGTAATTTGCATTTTGAAAATTTGAAAAAGCTATGGTAGAAGCCGAGACATTTTTTTTTCGAAAAATCCATTTTTTGGTCGATCTTTGACTTTGAATTGCCGATAACTTGAAAACAAAGCATTTTTCGAAAAAATATCAAGAGTCAAAAAGTGTTTATTTTTGTCCATTTCCCCTTAAAAAACGATTAGCGTAACGATTTTTCTATTTTCCGTAATTTTTGGTTAATAACAATTGACCTACCATCGGGACAAAAAAAGTGTTATTAAGGTTTTTTGTTCCTAATAATATAATTAATCGATCCCAATTGGTTTTTTCTTTGCGTTTTGTAGTGGTCGGTCAACTCGTTTTTTCGTGCATCTTTTTAGGGGTGCACCGCTCGCCTAATCCACAACAGGTCATAACGAAGAATGTTTTTTTATTACAATAAATTTTGACAATTTTCAAAACATCACCGTTTTTTTATTAAGTGTTCAATAGAGCGTGAACTTATTGAGTATCAGTAGTGGCATAAATTACACTTTTTACAATGGGATTTTTTGTTTTTCAAACACTCCATGATAAATGACAGCCATTTTTGGATAAAAGCAAAAATACCAAAAATATATATACTTATAATTTTTTTTGGTCATATGTTTAACAGTTTAATGGATCTCAAATTGTTAGTAATTTGTCAGTGTTGCTGATTATTTTTCAAAATCTAAGAAATTGCTTAAAAATAAGGATTTTTTGGGTGAAAAACCGGAATTTTCCATGCCCAATATATCGGAAGAGGTGCATCTCATGAAAAACTTAATCTTTCAAAAACCGGTATTCTTTCCAATAGGCAGGTTCATTTTAGTATCACTATGTCTTCTCATTTGGGGGTGTCCCCTCTTCTAAGGTCCACTAGTCTGGGAAAACAATTATGGAATTAGCCTACTGTATTCATCGTTTCTTAGTTTCAATATCCAGACCTACTGCATAATGTTGCATTAAGAAATTGCAATTGCAATAGCAGCAAAAGTAATTGTCTTAAGGTATCTGCTCTTTCCATACAAAGTACATGGCTATAACTTGAAAAACGACAAAAATATGAAATTTTTGAAAATAATTAAATTTTTAGATTTTCCGAATATTTTTTGCTACTAACTATCCAATCACTTCGCTGAATAAAGCGGTGTATTAGTATTTTTATTATCTACATTTCACAAACAAAAAAAATGACGTTTTTTTTTCGTTTTAAATGTTTCATAAAAATTTCGTGAGCAACATTTGCGAGTTAAAAATATATCAGGTTCATACTACGTAAAGTCTTCTACTAATTCCCCACTTGTTTTCAAATATGACCTGGATTTAAAGCTTCTTTTCTGATTTGTCCCTGTTAATAACAAAGCGATATAATATTTAAGTAAAACGAGCTTCTATAGGTGTTATTCTTAACACATTTGTTATTGTATACATGACAATCTCGCTGAGCCCATTCACATTATGCCAATTCATCTGTCATGTTCATTTTGACTCACACACACCTCTGAATTCTACATCATGTGCAAGTATACTTTCATAAATTAATGTATAAATTATTATTCTTAAAAAATTCCTTTGTTTCTTCATGTATTAATCAGAAAACCAGTAGCTGCATATTATTGTTATAAAATAAATTGCTGTTATAAATAGACCAGGTTATAAAATTACTATGAGACTATATTAATTTTGTCAAATTGTTGTTTTCAGTTTGAAGCACTCACATAAAGGAGATCTAAGGACCTTTGTTTTGATTAAAAACACAATTATTAGGAGCCGATACTGTCATTTCCATTGTTCATACTGCCAAGTGAAAAGTAGATAACCAAGCGAATTGAATAGGTCCTTTTTGTGATCATATGTACTTAAAGAATTTCCACAATGCATGTGATTTTTTTACGTGTGGTTTTTCTTGGTAGCAAACTGTATCACTTTTGGTAGTGAGTTAGCTTGGAATTCTTGGAGTACCTATAGAGTAAAAAAAGAAAAATAGAAGATCTGACTATTGGAAAGATCTAGTAGGGCTTATACAATCGAAGACTCTTCTGGGTGACTACAACCTGTTGAGATCAAAAGAATGCATAAGTCAAAATAAAACTGCGCTAAGAGTTTTAACAGGGATTCTAACGGGACATTGTCGCCTGAATGGGCACCAGAAAAAGCTCAAAATAGTGGAGGAAGAAGAATGCAGATTTTGTGGAATGGAAGAAGAAACCTCCATCCACATACTTTCCAACTGCACAGCACTTTAGAATCCTAGAGCACAGCACCTAGGAGATTACTGGATAGAAGAGGAACATTTGCCTAAGTTGAAGCCTGCAGACGTCCTAAAATTCCTCCGGGAAATAGGAATAACAGAACTACTAGTTTCTGAGACTCTCCTCAGAAACTGGGTAGAAGTAAGGGGGCACAATAGATGTTTTAGGTCTCAGTGAATGTCACCCCAAAAAACACACATACATACATACATAGAGTGAAAAGGGCATATATATGTGTCCAAAACAACAAACCAAAGCTATTCTAAAATTAGCCTGTTATGCTGATCCCATGCATTGCTACAAGCAAAAACGAACTTTATTATTCCATGATTTATTTTAATGAACCTTACAAAATTGGTATAAACGAAATAAGAGAAACGCCAGTGTTGCTATCAACATCAGCACTCATGGCACAATAACTGAACAAGTTTCTGCATTCATAATATACTCATAATCTTTAAGCCTAAACATAAAGTGGGCAAGTATATCAACGCAGCTCAAATTGAGCTGAATGGTATAGTTTGGCAAGTTTATCTGAAGCTATGCGGCGTCGGTAAGAGGCGAGAAAAAACATGGCGCCTATCTGTCAAACGTAGAAATGGCGTGCGGTACCTATTTTACCAAGTAAAACTGAAAATACAAATGTCACTGACAATACCAACACCACTGGATAAATCAATATCAGTCAATTGACGAAGTGAGAGGGAAGATCTCACGCACGCGCTTGTCAATAAGAAGTCAGCTGGTCGATACAAATCACCAATTATGTAATTCGGAGGGTGTGGTCATTATGGTTTTCGTACAACGCTGCCAGAGCTTCAAAAAACCCATAACAAATTTGGAAAAGTGTTAACTTTTTAATATTCATAAATTGAAAAAATAATGTTAATAGAATAAATCCAAGGAAACAAGTACATTATAAAATTAACGTTTAATCATATTTTTGATATTGTTAATAATAAAAAGACCCATTTATAATTATTATCACTACATAGTTAGCACTTCAGCTTTTTCATAGTTAAAGGTGGCAATGTCGAATGTTTTCGACTGCATTCCTTTCACGGTTTCAGATAAACTTGCCAACGTATATCTTTATAGCTACAAAACACATTTTCGGTAAAAAGATGTATGCATCTGAACAGATAGCAGATAAGCAGACATTATCAGGAGAAGTAGCATGTGTTGGCCGAGGTGACAAATAACAATACTGTCACAGTATCGTGGATCAAACGCCATGGTAAGTCTAAAGGTAATCGTGCGGCTAATGTCCTGGCTAAGAAATCAGCAGCTCAAAAACTTTTTGAACTTACATTCCCCGCCAAGGTAACCTAACCTAGAGCGTGAACACACTCACAATACAATGAGTCGAAAAAAGTGAGATGATACAAACACTTTAAACTATCCAAGGAATTACTGTACCATCTTGACAGTGCAGTGACAAAAATATTCTTGATGATGACCCTGCAGAATCTCTGTTTTGCAATAGGAGTTCAGTCCGAAATATCTTCATGAAATGAGGGTATCAGACACATCTTTATGTCAAGGCCGTGAACTAAAAGATTAGATAAAGCATACTATTCTTGATTCCCTTCGTAAATCTGACCAGCAATGCTAAAAGAGGTTCCTCTTGGGGACGTTATCAAGTATGGTAAAAACATAGGCTGGTTGAGGTATTGATGAAGACTTCCCGAAGGATGCACAAAGGGCCTATACCTAGGCTCTCTGTAGTTGCCCTACCCTCCCAGCTTATTAGATCAGATGTATTTCTTTTGGAAATGTTAAAATGTGTCTGTTCTGTGTGAATAGGTTATTCTTCATGTTGTGGTTTGAAGATAATTTATTTTGAAAGCATATTTTGATATCAAAGAAAATAATTTTATTATTACTACAGATACCTACTTGGTAGCTAGGTACTTATAATTATTATTACTTGTTATTGTAGTCAAGTTTTTGTCAAATTTGATTACAGATTACAGATTACAAAATCGCAAAATAAAAACAATGAAGATTAGAATATCAATATCAGGATTTGTCAAAAATGTGTTCGTTGTGTTGTCTAAAGCTAAGTTACTCCGCTTGGTTTTAAATAATTTCAACAGTTTTAGATTCACAAAAATAAAAGTTTTTTGGCTCCGTACCCAGGGTGTGAAAATCGGACCCTATTATTAAGACTTCGTTGTCCGTCTGTCTGTTTTTATGTCCATCTGTCATCAGATTATAGCTCATGAACCGTTATAGTTAGAGAGTTAAAACTTTCGCAGATGAAGTATTTATGTTGCTGCTATAACAACAGATACTAAAAAACAAAATAAAATGGATATTTAAGGGTGCGCCAGTACAAACAAACTTTTTATTTAAAAAAAAACATACTGATGCTATTTATATGTGGAAATAGCCAAAGCAGTATTCGGCTTAATTTTGAAATTCGCAGAACATTGAGTTATATTATTATAGATAATCGTTCAATTGGACGGTTTCATTTACCCAGTAACCGTGAGCTCAAACAAAAGGTATAAAAGATATTTATGTCAATTTTTAAATTGAAAAACAATTAAGGAGATAGTTATTTGCTTTGCTAGGCATAAAAGCACAAGATTTAATGCCGCGGCTGGTGTTTCATAGTCGAGCGTGGCGAGGCTATGAAACCAGCTAAGGCATTAAATCTGCTTTTCTGCCGTGTGAAACATATAATTTTTTCTTCAAATTTGTTCCAATTCCACGCAATAAAACCAGTTTATTATCATCAGCATCATTTTGAGTTTTCTTAATGTCATTGTCAATTTTAATAACCAGTTTGATTTAAATTATTACTTGGAAGGTTGCCTAGCAACGAACTTTTTCTGTCTAGGCAGTAAAAGTGGACTTTTTCTGCCTGCCAAGTGTCATTAAAAGGCCGCTTTTAATGTCATTTGGAGAAAAATATTATTGCTTTATTATAACGTTTGTGACGGCTGGACGTTTAGAGAGTGATTTAAATTTGACATAATAGTAGAAAAAACCTAACCTCAATTAATTTATAATTTTCTTACTGTTGAAACTGCTAAGCATTTGTTCATTTTTCTTACTTGCCTTTATCTCTTTCGATCATTAAAATGTAGATACTTGTAGATAGTTTTTTTCGTGTTTGGAATACATTCACGATTGTTTCAATAGTGATTGTGACATTCTTCATTCTTGCCCAACCTTATTATTATTATTATTTTAAACCAATATTTCAACATGTCAGTATTTTTTCATGAACATGTATTTATAATAATGAAGTAACATATTGCGAACTGTGATACATCTATCTAAAATGATTTGTGTCTTTACTCGTGGGTAACTTACTCAATACGTTTTGTATTATACTAGCTTTGTTCTCACTTTGAATATTTACTGAAAAATTCAAAAATGTTAATAAGAAAATTAAACTACATTGGGTCAGCTATCACTCCGAGCAGTCACGTAGCTACAGCTTTTAAATGGGGAGGATTTTGGTTTTTTTCATCTGATAGGTTTAGAAGGGGAAAGCTTTATTGAAGGCGCGCCTAAGGCAAAAAAAATCGAGTGCCCCGACCTAAAGCAAGTTCAAGAAATAATGTTAAGTTTTTTTTTTAAATTATTTGTTTGACTTGGCTACTTCTAAACGTATTTTTAAACATCGTTTTTCGTTTTGCCCCTTACTGCTAAAATGGTTATAACCATGTATATATATTTTTTAAAGGAGCTGTCCCTGCGCCGGCACCACCTCAGTCTCTTGGGCTTATTGTGGATTCTCCTAACATTCTGACTACAGCCTATTCAGCCAATCCGTTCCCTGTATGAGCTCATACAGGTTCTTTACTGGTTGGTTGTAGAAGTCTTCTGGAGTCATTTGGGGTCTTCCATTTAGTTTTTGCCTCCTGTGGTCCAGCGTCTCACAGTTGCATAATATGTGCAGAGCTGTTTCAGTGTCCCTTTTGCATCTCCTGCATGTGAGGTCTCCGTTATACAGCCCTATTTTGTTCAGGTGCTCCTTTGTGGGAAAGTGTCCCGTAAGAAGCCCCGTTATGGTGCGTAGTTTGTTCCTGCTCATAAGAGCAGTTCTTTTGCTAATTTTTCCGATGGTTTTCTCATAAATTTCTTCCCATGTGTTTGCCTGGGCGTATTCTTCCAGATTTTTATGGATTGCCCACCCTTTTAACCATGACCTAGTGTAGCATCTGGGGATGCCCACAGATGGTTCGGGTCCGTTCATCAGTGTTGACGATACTGCTCTTGCAAGTTCGTCAGCTTTTTCATTGCCAGCGATTCCTTTGTGACTTGGGACCCATCCAGTGTTACACTGTTCCGAGTCGCCAGTCTTCAAAGTTCTTCGCCGCAATCCCATACCAGCCGAGATGTTACCTGTATATTAATTTGGGAGCACCTATTTTAAAAACTGATAGATGATTGAACATTGAAGCTTTTATTAAAACAGAAAATCAATATCACAAAAGTAAATTCAACCTCTTCAGCTGAATTATTCACCATTGTTTAGGAATCTATTTCTATTGCCACATCCCGATGAATACTCATATAGCGGCAGTATGCTAATGAAAAATTATTGTACCTTTATTGTATTTTCTATGGGGAGGGTTTGAACCCCCAAAACCCCCCCTTATAAACGTCCCTGACTCCGAGGTATTTTCTTAACAGAAAGAAATAAATATCCCATAATCAAGAAATTGTGCCTTAGTCCGTAAAGTTTGATATCTCATCTAATGTTGTGACCTCCACATTTAAATATTAGAAATATAATTTTTGCGTGGTGTAACCCGCTAATTTTTGTACTTATGAATCATATTAATCATGTCTTGTTCTTGAAAACAGGTTAAGATTAGATTAATATGGAGCGTATGCGCTTCTAAGAATCTCTCCACAACGATCTTTGCAGGTTTATTGTGTATGCTCATCTGTTATTCTAAAGTTCCTTGTCTACATTCGTCTTTATCACTAGGTCCTTCGTATTACATTGGGAGGGATGTGGTTTTTTCTTCCCTATCGTCGAAAACGTAGCACAGTATGTGTTTTGTTTTGAGGTATCCTCATCTTCTTCGCACTACCCGCATATGGTGTGACAATCTGAAATTTTAGGTTAGTTAAGTCGACAGGTCAAGAGCTCAACAGGATCCTGTCTGTTCTCCTATTCTGCACAGAGAAAAACAGTCCCAGTAAACTGGCTTAATAAAGAAATTTTTGGTAATTATGATGAAATTCATAAAATTGCCCTAGAATTTTTGGAACTTTAGTTCTTCACGTCAGGTTAGGTTTGAGCGACCGGGGGTCGCAACGCAAAATATTTGACCGTTACGTTACGTTATGTTACGTTGCTTCGTTATGTGCCTTACTTGCGTGCATGTGCTCTCTCCTGACTCTTTCTCTCTCGTTTACGGAGCAGCGATTCATATGCTTCGGCCGGGAATCGAACCCGGGCTGCCCGCGTGGAAGGCGAGCATTCTACCACTGAACCACCGATGCTACATTAAAATTCTATGCAAAGCTGGTATTCGCAGTGCTGGTGATCTACTTGAATTTGTTCGGATAAATTTTTACTATTATTTTCATAATTGCTTTTGCGCGATTTATCTTTTTTGTTAGGACGGTAGGTTGTGTTAACTGGTTTCTAAGCTTAACACGTCGGTAAGTGATTAACTTACCGTTCAGACGTCGAAAGGTAATAAATAGCATAAAAAGAACTTCACCAAAATGCAAAATATATTTTAAACTGATCGAGAATTATAAATGTCACTTTTGACATTTTGTTCATTTCGAAAAAATTTAAATTATTTCATTCGGAATTTATTTCAATACGATCGCGCAAAAAATGGTGTAAGCATCTCGAGCGTTAAGGGTAACTACAACGTATGCATGTATATTCCTCTCGTAAAATTGGACAAAATGATAATAATATTAGGATTAAGGGGTCTAGCACATTTACTTTTCGAAATACAGGGTGTTGAAATTTTGAAACCTTGAATGTTTTAATTCGATAACTTTAAAATGGATGGATACATTGATTTGATATTTGGCAGATTGTTTTTAAATTTAAAAGGGCATATTTTGATAGAAATAGTAGTTTGTGCAACTAGTGTGGATATGATGGCCATATCGCACGAGGACGAAGTTTGAGTGCGATTCAAGTGCGATATGGACAATCCGCACGAGTCGAACAGCATGTTTTTTCTACGGCCCACTTAAGAAAAAATTTAGAAAATATAAATTTTTAGAAACTGTAATATAACTCCAAATTAAAAATTTAACAATTCAATTTTATGTTTCCTCTAATTTTTTTTGTGGTAAGCGTACTGTTCTTGAATGTCCAATTTGTATAATGCTACGGTTTCCCTTTTTAAATATACGATGCTGTTATAAGTAGATGTTGCCAGTCGGACTCCCTCATGAAGGGTACCGTACCATTATCTATAATAATGAATATTCTGCTAAATATTTCAGATGTCTACCTGTTGTCGTTATTAAAATCAAGCAGAATAATTATAGAATAATGAGATGTATTGTACAAAATTTTCATGCGGCATATTCAAGTTTCCAAAAGTATCCTTATTCGTATTTCCATAAGCTCTAAGGTAACAGTATAAAGACGAATCGTCTAAATTCTGATACGCTTGTGAATAGGTCTCACATACGCTGCATGTATGAATTTCCGAACATGTTTCAATTAAATAACCACAAAAGTAGCGAACAAAATTTTGTTTGAAAGTTTTTAGGCGTTGCAGTATTTGATGAAAGGAATATTGTTGGAATAGCCTTTTTTTAAAGAAGTTTTCTTTTATGAGGTTGCATAATCATGTCTGGTAAAAAATGAGCACCACATAAACGATGACTACTATTGTATAGAGTTTATAGTTTTGGCATCAAGTCAGGCCTATCGCATGCTTCGAGCCAAACTTTAGCTTTGAAACAAAAACAGCAAATTAAACCAATGCATGAAACTAAGGCTCATAAATGTAATATGAAGATCAAATAATAAAGTATTATACTAACAGTTTCTCACCTTTCTGAATCCTTTGGAAAAAGGTATAATAATTATAATATTTATTGTCACATCCACGAACTACACACACAATACCCGTTTTCTTCTTTTTAATGGTATCCATTGCAAAAAATTGCTTATAAACTATAAAAATAATACCGAAAACCCGTAAAAATATAAGCTGTAATAAATAATTCGATTCGCAAATTCACTACTGGCACTTTAGTTGGATCGCAGCACAGCACTGGCCGCCGGATGAGATACTCATCCGAACGACGTTGTAGGTCACAGAAAGCTCGGCAGTATAACGTCACGAGATAACATACTGGTTCGTTCCTATACTGTGCTGCATACAGTGAAACTGTCCATTCATATTTTTTAATCCAAAATTTATTGTTTTTGACTTAGTCAGCCATGGATGAAATGTCTAACGGTGAGTAAGGCAAACCTAATTTATGGAAACATCCTAAAAACTTGGTAGCATAACAATTTAGTTATTTTAACAGAAAATAACACAAGTTAAGAAAATTATAATAAATGTTCGAAATCATGCTATTATTTGACAATATCCTAAGCCTAAGCTTTCAAATTCTCGTGAAGAATTATTCAATAAAAATATAAATGGAAAGTTTTACTGTATGCAGAATTTTACAAGGAATCCAAAAATGAAAAAATATACAGGGTGCTCTATTCAAAATAACAAAGTTGATATGTATTTTTGGTTTAACTGGAAATGGCACATTAAGTTTGATAGCATTTTTGAATACCTTGGATGTTCTCAGAAGGGGATGAGGAATATCATTGAAAAATATTATTCCATTGAGGAGATACTTAGAGGGTTCCATACTTTATGCTAACTCTGTATAATGGATACTATAAGACCATAATTATAAATCGTTATTAACTTAAAATAATGATTTATCGTTAGTTGATTAAACTAAAGAGTTGTAATTATTGTGATAATTGTGCAATTCATTAGACAGATTCATAAAATCTTGATGGCGCCTGTCATAAATATAAAACTTGTTAGTTAGCATTCTAAAATACTTTAATAATTATTGTGATCTCCTCTCAGTAAATTACTTGAGGTTAATTATATTGAATTTTATAATTTCATGAAGTTACTTACTAACATAATTGATCTATAAATACGTGAAAGTGGAATCTAGGAAGACTAAGCTACTCGTTACATCGTTAAAATTTTACTAGTTACCTACAATACTACATTTCAATTGTTCGCTCATTGTCTAATCTTAGCAATGCATTTGAAATAAAGTTGATTTTATATGCATTATATGTTTCATTTTCTATAAGCTACCTATATTAATTACAATGACACTTGGTTAACTTACTAACAGTTACTTTTGAACCGATAAGCGAAAATCATCCTGATTTTATCGATCCAGCCGATCGGACCGGAACTGATAGTGACGCCGGATTGCAATCTCAATACGTGCGGTCTGGTGATTGCGACTAGTACAAATGGATTATGAATTTTTTTTGCTTTAAAAATTTGTTTGTGAGTGAAATAAAACATTTTATAATAGTATATTATGCAACGATCATGTGTTAATAACCATTACATGAGAGTTGCAAAACTGTTTCGTTGCAAGGAGAAATTTATCCATGTACTAGATGATACTAGATGATACCATAGTTTCCATCAATTCTTGAAAATAAGCAATTGAAACATTTTCGGAGAATGTCGAAATCTTATTTGTATTTCTCAAGTCCATAAACCGTTGATAAAGTTTTTCGTACACTTTCTTATATTTTTGGGGCAAAATATTTTGATGCATTTTCTGCTTTCCTCGATAGCTATGTGTGGAGGAGTCGATGGTAATTCTTCTATATCGCTGATATCAGACATTTTAATAAATTATCGAAGTTTAGTTAGGTATCTACGAAAATTTAATACGTACTGATTTTGACATCTAAAATAATTACATAGGAACTTGGATAAACGTCAAATGCACAGCATGCTTGATTGAAAAATTATGGGTTTCTATTGATTAAAAATCTGTATCGTAATGAAAAATCTGTATCGTAATGGGTATCATTATGAAACGGATTATGGGCATATGAGATATAAGTGCATTGTTATAACACGGGTGTAGAAAAATAGTTTTCTGATAATCTAAACTTTGAAAGCCGAGGTAAATATTTGGAGGTAGAAGTTTTGTTTAGGATTTTTGTGAAAGTTTATTTTGGACACATGTATTTAAAAAATGCTGTGGTAACACTGTTAACAACATTCGTATGAGAAATTGAGACCCCTGCAAAGGGCAATCCAACCTCTGTGGTGAATTGGAGTTCAAAGTAACCTAATAAAAAATATTATTATTTTATTAAAGTGGTGGTGAACTACTTCTTGACGCATGAGTCGAGAGTAGAATACCCCCACAAAATTGGAAAAAGAGATACTGAAGTGTGCGAGAGGTGTGAAGTGGAGGATGATGTGTTTAGATGCTGGAAGAACGAGGACGTTGGAAAATGAACTATAGGAGGCGGGGTATTGGGAAAATATGGTGGTGATAATGTTGAGGGGCGAGGAGGTATGGATGGAGATAAGTGGCGTAGTGGAGAGCAGGATTTAGGAAAGAGAAGAACTCGATATGGCATGTGAGGTAGGAGAGATAGATGGGAGAAGACAAGACGACGGAGTGTCGGAGAGTGTGTGAGGGATCGCCGCTCGCCTTAAAGTATGCTAGGGTAGTGATTCCAAGGCGAGAGTAACGGCGAGTTTAAGGTGGATTTGATCGGTAAGCATTACCTTGCGCATGTGTCCAACACTGTCTGGGTACTGGTTAGGACCAATTTGAACATGAGCTTCCCATCTCGGCTCGAAAAAGAATATACCATTAAAAAGCAGTTATTTCTGTTAGGCAGAGTTAAGTATTAGATCGAATTTCAATTTGTATTTGAAAATCTGAAATAATGTATCCTGAATAAATAGATTTACTATTCGAATACATAAATACCTATACAGAGTGACACATTAGAAACCGTCCACCTCAAATATTGTTGGCGGGGTTTTTGCGGCAAACCCCGAGATACGTCGATTTTGTTTTCGAGGGGGATGGTTGAACGGTAATCCCCCCAAAAGGGGTGACTACCCCTTAGAGAATCTTTAATAGCATGAGGGTTAGGTGGCACATAATTTGAAAGGTATTTCGATTCTCTTTAAATGCATGTTAACATTTTTGTGTTAAGTGTTGAAATTAATGACAAAAGCTAGCTGGAAGTGTGAGTGGAAGAAATAAAAAAAAAGTCAGAAAATTTTTAATCAAAGTGAATGCTCAAATTGTTACTTTCAAAAAGTAATACAACCTTTGTTGAACACTGTTCCGAACATTTTGTAGCATAACAGGAGTTATTTCACCACATGCCACAGGTATCCGGTGGCGAAGATTAAAGAGTTTGGTTGCGAATTGTAAACAACACTTTTTAAATAACCCCATAAGGAAAAGTCCAACAGTGATAGATCAGGCGATCTTAGGGTTTGCCGCAAAAAACTCCCCCGTCAACAATATTTGAGGTGGACTGTTTCTAATGCGCCACCCTGTTTATATGAATTTATGTAGGCGAGCCCCAAAAAGTCGCTTAGAAATGGCAGTATGTAACCAAGAAAAATGGTCTATTTTTGACGTCATTTACTTTTCATCCGCTGTGATTACTATGGTTACCTGTAGGAATAACTGTCATTTTGTGTTGTCAAATTAATTACTCAGGAGATCCGCTGGATTTTAAGTGTGGATAAGACCGTGGTGTGATTATCAGTGTTCATGATAATCAATAATAGATATCAATAGATGAAACTTGTATTTTTGCATAGCGGACGAAAGGAGAATATGGACGAAATACTGACGAGAAATACTCCAAAAATAGGCGAATAACCGAATAACAATCTATTATCTCGCAACATTGGCAGATTAGACTATAATAGACAGTTTTTCGTCCTTGTTAAATATAACTATTATTATATGACATTCTAACAATAATACAGTCTCATAGGAATGAGATACGTTGAAATAAATATATGAAAAATATTGTGGTTTATTTTCGAAAAAAATTAACAGCTTTAAATCTAACAATACTTTGAGATCTATCTTAACAAAAAAGAAACCAAAAAATGAAGAACAATCTTCAAAAAATTGCATATATCAGATATCTTGTGAATGTGAGAAATTCTATTTAGGTGAAACATCTAGACCATTGAAAGTCCGAATAAGTAAACATAAAAAATACATCAAAGATAGGGATTTCTTTAAGTCAGGTATTTGTAAACATGCTTGGGAAGAGGGGCATAAAATTCAATGGTATTCGACAAAAATAATATTGAAAGAGCCCAATAATAAAAGACGAAAAATAAAAGAAAGTGCTTTAATACAACTAAATGCAGATAAATGTGTAGCTAGTATTCCAACCGAATGTAGTCAAATTTGGTTACCAATGTTAGAAAGAGAAATTTCCAATAATCAATTACCTGCGTTATCAGGAGAGCATCATAAGCTTTTATCCAGGTTTTCTTATGATTTATCATTGGAATAGTTGTTAATCGATACACACTTCAATACAAAAAATCACAAAACTGAGTTATACTTGTTTTGAAAACAAAAACGATCATACACAAAAAAAGTAACAACAAACGCGTTTTATTAACAACATTTCCAAAATAAGCTAAAAAAAAGCGCTATCCCAATAAAAACCGTTCCTGGAACGTGCACTTCACTGAATTCCATTTCTAGTAGACTATCATATCGTTAGAATGTCATAAAATAAAATATTTTATTTCACATTTTACCAGAGGTGTGATCTACTCTGAATGGACCTTAATAAAATTTGACAATAAAGTTTTGTAGTCTTAAACTTCAAAATATTATCGATTGTCTAGTTGTCATATTTTTTCGTTGTGTCAGATAGGGACCAAAAATTGATTTATTAATTTTATTTCTAGTTAATCTTGACAACGGTAGCTGGAACGCTACCGAAACGTCGAAATAAAAAATAAAAAACATTATTGTGGTTTGATTCCCAAGAGAATAAGAGAAAAAAGAATAAGTAATGCCATAAGGAACTCACAGAAGATATTATTACACCACAAGGAACATACAGAAGATATGTAGGAAGATTATAGACATGGCAGTTTTAAAATTTCTAAGGATTTAGATAAATTTTTGCATGGTGCTCTATGGCGTGAGCAAGTTATTTATCTCATAATTTTTTTGCATCCTAAAAACTTTGACCCTATGTGAAGTTTTTCAGAAAATCAGTCCTCAATGAAGTAATGACTACACCAGTCCAAAATGGGCTGGTTTCAATATCTGCCGAGAAGTTGTATTAAACAGTTCTTTAAAGAGGAAGCATAAATTACTCATGTTTGAGACCACTTTGTCAATATGTACTTCCCATGTAAACTTCTGGTTTAAAGTAATCCCTAGATATCTAAAGTTGGTCAATTGTTCTATTGATTTATGATCAAGCCTAATAGGTGAACAGATGTTTATTGAAAAATAATACAGTTTTCTTTATAGTAATCAGTAATCCATTATCTGAACACCATCTTGCAAATTCTTCTGCAGCATCGCTTGCGTACCCAACTGGTGATGAATGTTTGTATTCAGCTAATATCTGGCTCATGTCATGTCACCAAAATATAAGTCTTTCATGTTAACCGCGATCTTAAACTCGAGCCTGAGGGTGGGTATTATAAAACTATTTTGACATATAACTAAAAGTTAACTTGTAGAATGACGTCACATGTTATAGTTAACTTCAAAATGGCGGAGTTAACTTTGTCGAGTGGAAGAGGTATCGATTAAAGTTAACTTTATGGTAAAATCGGGTTTTCGTGATTTGATAGTTGCTCTGTTCTGTCGGTTCAGTCAACAATTTGGCATTTTTAACCTTAAAATTATATTGTGAATATTTTGATTGCTTTACTTTGTTTTCTTTGAATTTTGCAATGTTAACAAACGATAATCAAGATATTTTTGAGGAACTTCTAACCGACGATGAAGAAGATGCTATGAATATTGTTGAAGGCACTCGGCGACGAAGGATATTTTGCACTCCACCATGTCCTTAAATTCTTCCACTAATGATAGAAGAGATTCAATTTCCTCATTGGAAAAGTTTATGGCTCGTCTATACATTCAGACAGGAACAAATAATAAAAATTCGACACTGGGAACGAAATAACAAATATACCAAACAGACATCTCAAAACTAGACCATAAATCTAAAGTCAAAATGCCAAAACTCTAGGCCATTTTAAAACCTAAAGTTAACTTGACAGTTAAATTCAAAGTTAACTTCAAGACATGTTTATAATACCCGCCCTTAGTCAACCCAATCGGGTATTATAAACATGTCTTGAAGTTAATTTTGAAGTTAACAGTCAAGTTAACTTTAGGTTTTAAAATGTCAGTTTTATAAAAGTTTCATTTTCAAAAAAAAGAAGCAAAATAAAAAGAAGAATAACCCGGAGCCTAGAGTTTTGGCATTTTGACTTTAGTTTTATGGTCTAGTTTTTTTAATATGTCTGTTTGTGTATTTGTTATTTCGCTCCCAGTGTCGAATTTTTATTTTATTTGTTCCTGTCTGAATGGATAGACGTTTGTTAACATTGCGAAATTCAAAGAAAACAAAGTAAAAGCAATAAAAATATTCACAATATAATTAATTAAGGTTATAAATGCCAAATTGTTGACAGAACCGACAGAACAGAGCAACTATCAAATCACGAAAACCTGGTTTTTCCATAAAGTTAACTTTAATCCATCTTTAATCGATACCTTTTCTTCCCGACAAAGTTAACTCCGCCATTTTGAAGTTAACTATAACATGTAACGTCATTCTACAAGTTAAATATCTTCTGTATGTTCTTTGTGGTATATTATTCATTCTTTTTTTAATTTCTTGGGAAATTAAACCACAATATTTTTAAATTCTTTATTTCAACGTTTCGGTAGCGTTCCAGCTACCGTTGTCAAGAAAAAATAAGTAGAAATTAATTTTTATCCCTAACTGACACAACAGAAAAAATTTGATTGTCTAGTTGTCAAATTTTTTCTGTTGTGTCAGTTAGGGATAAAAATTAATTTCTACTTATTTTTTCTTGACAACGGTAGCTGGAACGCTACCGAAACGTTGAAATAAAGAATTTAAAAATATTGTGGTTTAATTTCGCAAGAAATTAAAAAAAAGAATCTACAAGTTAACTTTTAAGGTCATTTTATATTAGACAATTTTTCGTGTAATATTTAGTCCAGGTTTTGGAACAATATTTGGAATAGATTTCTTGTGTGGAAATATTGGCCAACTGCTTTAAGCTATTTTAGACTATTCCAATTTATTGAACAATATTTAGTTCAAGATTCTGCGCAGTGATTTAATTTGATGATAAAATAAATATAACCTATTCAAAAATTTCGTTAGTCATGGAACCGGAAAATTTGAAATAAGTATGTAGGTATTTATTAATTTGCACGGCTGCTCATGTCACTATTATAGGAGAATATTAACTTTAAAACAGAGGAGAAGGAGTGTTTTACCATAGTAAATAGGTACTATGGTTTTATATTGTACAAACAAGCATGTTTTGAGATTTCCTCAATTAACATTTCAATCTCTCGTTTATTCCAAGACATATTTTTCAACTACTTTAATACATAACCACAAATTATCAAGATTAATCACATTTTCAAAGAATATTTCCATCGTGATACAGAAACACACACAATAAATCAAATTGTTAAAAAATAGAACCTGTTCTATTTTTTTACAATTTGACAGGCTGGACAATTTTTAATTTTAGACTTAACAATTTGAATTGTTCCAAAACTTGAACTAAATATTGCAGAAGAAATTGTCTAATCTAAAATGACCTTTATATGTCAAGATAGTTTTATAATACCCACCCTAAGTGCTTCGGAATTAGATATTGGAGAGTTATTGGAACTTTTATAAGGTCAAGCAGTAATAGTGCTGCCCTTATAGTGACATATACGCATGCGCATTTGATGTTTTGAATAAGGGAAACATTATTAAGGTGGGTTAGTGCTTGTCCTTATTTGTGCGCGACTACTGCAGTGCACTATCCCGACCAATCCCGACTTTATTTAATATTTATATGTCACAATTTGTAGATGATCTGTGTCATTTGTGACACAACCACGACACAACTGGATTGGACCATGCTGGACACAACCTAACTTTTAATAATAGTTTTTATCGCCAACCGTCAGTAAAAAGAGCGGGTAAACATACAACACGGCTCCTTCAACAGCGCTGACTGCGCAACTGACTCAAGACTTTGCCAAATTTAGTACCTAGTAACATAACAATATTGAAATAAATATGTAAATATCAGAAGTATAAAACTAAAAAAACAAGAAAACCCAGGCCCAAACCCGGTTGATCAAAGTGTAACTATGTATAGAAATATCAAAAAATAAGAAATAAAAAACTAAAAAAAAAAAACAAAAAAACCCAGCACCTAACCCAATATTGAAATAAATATGTAAATATCAGAAATATAAAACTAAAAAAAAAAACAAGAAAACCCAGACCCAAACCCGGTTGATCAAAGTGTAACTATGTAT
>CAJUYG010001832.1:0-12445 GCA_910591675.1 Galerucella calmariensis | reverse complement strand
CGTTGTCACCTAGTTCATTAAGTTCTCCTGGGAATTCTCACACCATTTTGGAAGTGATCACATATCAAGAGCTCAGCGTTTCAGTGCTTGACTATCTGACATTATGATAAGCTGGGCACACTCTCTTATGGCGTGGATTTTTTCAGTTTTGTATAATAATATATAAAAAAGGATTGTTAAGTCAGAAACTAGAAGAATTTTATACTAAACGTCAGTTTTACGACTTTTTTTTGTGAATATCATTGTATGTTTGGTTGCCAAAACCAAAATCGTTTATTTTGTGTACATTAATACAGCTCAAAAATGCACGATTGACGGGAAAATATATCACCTATAATCTGCTTATTTGAGATAAATATTGAATAGTTTGTACAAAACAATTTAAGATATTAATATTTTTCTTATTTCAATATCCGTGTTTTAGTTTTTGAGCTAAATATTCAATTATATCCCAACACTATACCACTATACACTTGGTTCTTGTTTACTTCTTTCTGAGGCGTCCAGCTCTACACACAGTTTTTCGATTAACGTTAACTCCATATAATCTAATATTTAATGTTTTATAACAGTTTGCTGTAATATTGTCGTATTCAATAGTTGGAGGTGATAATGTCGCTATTACTACGACTTTTACACTTTCGTTACTGGAAGACATGCATTGATTGTGATTTCAGTGTCTTCTTTAGTACGGGATGGAGCTCTTAGAGCTCTCGGACGGAGAACATATACCTTGTAATGATGAGGCGCAAATACACCGAAACCGGTCTACAAGTTATGTTGTCCCTTCTAACCTTCTAACCATAATGGTTGGTGTTAAATATTTTGTAGATATACCAACCCCGTTTGACTTAGTGTGTAATTCAATAGCCGTCGGGGCTCATAGCCCGGTAAGTAGTTGTTGCTTCTTAGTTGAACGGTCACTGTTTTTGAAAAAATATTTTTCAAAACTTATAAAGCGTCAGAATAATTATTATTCTGCGACATATAATTTTTATTAATTTATTTTATGAAAAGGCACAGACATGAAAAGAGTCATTTCAAAACTATTAGAATATTACGATTTTCTGTATGATAAATACCTACAGCTTGCATTTTTCAGTTTTTCCAACTAATTGTAACTCATATGATATCAAAAACTAGTTTAAAATTGATTCTCCCAATACTATGCAATTTTTGAATAACTAATATTCTTACAATTTCTGACATAAAAACTCATTTTCCAATTTCCGCCCAAAACCAAGTTGATTGGAAGAAAATTGTCGTCGAAAGCGCATGGTGACTTCTCTAATGGCGTCGTGACGCAGGCGTTGTGCATAAATCAAGTGGCCCCAAACTTAGCGACTGAGGGTTTGCGAAGCCTATTGCGAATGTGGATGTACGTCATATCATGTGTGTGTGGGTGTGTAGGTGAATGGGTGGAGTTTGGTTTTTATTTATTGGAAGGTGCTGCATTTTCAATTAGATTTAATTCCAGCTAATAAAAGTATGGGTTTTATATATATGTGAATATTGGAATTAAGGATATTTAAGTCGAATTTGCGAAATATAATAGAAAATGTAGGTATACTTTCTAGTGTTAATAGAGGATGCAAAATATGCGCTGATGAATAAATAATGAAATAAGCTGTTGATTATTTATTTTTTCCATGACTATTTGATAATTTCAACATTTTACGTGTGCTTCTTTAAGCAACAGTGAATAATAGGTATGGAAAATGAAAAGGTCACATAACACATAATTATATTGAAGATTATTCATACAAACGACCCAATATATTGAATAAAAAGTTTTACCGCGATTCGGATTCGAACCCATGCCTAAAATATCTCGCTTTACCAAGTCAGAGCTGTGAACCATCAGGTTATGAAGACTTTATGTATGGTAATATCAACATGTTGTATATATAGGAGTAGATCGTTTTATATGCAGTTTTTTTGTCTAGTGTGTATGATGTATGTTACAAGCAAAAGTGACGTTTTAAATAATTTATAGCTAATTGCAAGAATTTCAATAACTATACTGTTGTTTGATTGATATTACTAGGAAATTTCATATGGAAAGTAAATCAGACAGTGAATTGAATATTTATTAAATATATAATTTGTTCAATAACATAAGAAGTGATAATCTTTATAAAAAATGTAATAAACTATAATGTTTTAGTTAATAATAATAATAATAATAATGACTTTATTGCTCATAATAATACAGGATAACGAGAAAAAAAAAATAAAATAAAAGTATAGTACTACCAACGAGCAAAAGGCGACGTTCGCGCTTAACCACTAGATTCAGGAGAAAATAGCGATTAAGTGCGCTCTTCCACGCGGCCCAAAAAAAAGTATATATTATGCCAGGTGTGTGATAATAGTATTAACAGCGGATAGGTATGTTGTTATGAATCTAACATGTTACTCAAATTAAAATTTAAGATGTTCGAATGATCCACTGGATATAATCTCTCTAATTTGTTTTTTGAATTTAGAAACGGGTAGTGTTTTTAGTTTGGGAAAAAAGTTTAGAAAACAGGTAATTAATAGTCGTTGACAAAGTATAGTATTCTACTCGCATATAATGGCTATTATTCACTCAGGTGTTAATGTCACCCGCCTGCAGATCGCCACATAAATGCACCTTCGTGAATAATAGTCATCATTAGTATATGCTTCTTGAATAATATACTAATCTTTCAAGAATTTCCAGAGTTTTTAGTTCCTTATCCAACACCTCTAGCACTATCCATAGAGAAATGAATAATAATAGGAAAGCTGTTAAACGTGTAGTATTCTATGGCATATCGAGGGTCACACGGCAGTACCTCGTAAGTAACAAAACATGTATTGTACTTTAAAGTTATGTCCAAGTACTTGTAATCGATATTTTAGAATATGCTTTTGTTAAAAATTTTTCGTTCTAAGCAATGTAGTGCGAGATAGGTGGCGACACACATTTTAAAGCGAAATAATTAAATAACCGAATTTCATCAAAAAATGTCACTTACTACTGCCGTGTAGCCCTCGATATAATATATGCCACAGTGCCTACTTTGACTACAGGTATGGCGTAATTTTGTACAATACTTGCAATTAAATGACTTTGCACTTTAGTATTTTTTTTATCTTTTAAGGTAAAAGACTGAGATATTAGGTATACAGTGTGTCCATAAAGTAACGCATAGATTCATTATTACCTAAATAAACAATTAGAAATTCATGAGACCGGTGAATTTTTTATTTCAATTTACAATATCTCCAGATTATAATATGATATACAGGGTGAACCACCTTCGTGAGATGAGGTAATAACCATTATTTTAAACGGAACCCCCTTTTTTCAATTTCCGGACTTACCTTACAGAGCTGCCGATTTCAAAAAAGAATAACACGTTGCTTCCAATTGGTACAAGGTAGGCCAAAATACAGAAAAACTACATGAAAATTGTTCATGGAAAGATCAAGTGATCTAGCGGGCCATTCCACTGCCTCCCCTGTTAGTAATTCACACTTGTGGAAAAGTTATGTTTAAAAAATCGCCCACTGTTACAGCGAAATGTGGCGGTGCGCCTTTTTAAACATATTTGATACCTACCTACTGAAGGCTTTCCAATACCAAAATTCCTGGGTAAACCTCGCACTGTACGGTGTGGATTTTCTAGTGCCGATATAGTTATTTTCCTAACAAGTGCGGAAAGTGATACTTTCCCGCACGCGACTGCAGTTGACCCGAACGACGCGAAGCGGAGTTCGGGCAAGCGGTCAAGGGCGGGAAAGACACTTTTCGCATGAGTTAGGAACATTATTTTTTCTACGACCGTATATACAAAAAAAATATATCAACCCATTTTTCAAAATTTATTTTATTTTAACATACATATGAAAAACATGGACCAAAAACTATTATTATTATTATCAATATTAATATTAGAAGCACAATTTGTTGCATTCTGTGAATTACTTAAAATTGCCGGTTCAGTGGAGTTATTTGGTGTTAACTGGTGAGTGAATGACGTTGATGGGGATGGCATCGTTTGCAGGTCACATAAAGATGACGATGAAGGTGACGGCAACAATTTTAAGTTATTTGTAGATGAAATAATTCCATTTGATATATTTTTCTTATATCAAACCCGGGTGGTTTGATAGTTGTTTTGTGACACTACTTTAAATAATTTACAAGGTTATATCAAATTTTTTTCATTATTTTATATTTTCAGAAAATTAAAAATGCAACAAAAAGCTAGAAAACAATATGTTGATTTTATTTGATGGACTATTTATTCACCTGGTGTAAGAATAGTTATAACTTCCGAAGTAAAAAACTATCTAATAAGGTCAAAATTTGCATAATTTTACTTTCCCGCACTAGTGCGGGAAAGTGACACTTTCAAAGCTAAAATGCGTGCGGGAAAGTGGGTTAAAGCGCACGGTAGTAGAAAAAAATTATTTCGTTGTAACTATTATTGAAGAAAATGAAATTTCACACCTTTTGTAAACTTTTTTTGTAAGACTTACCGCTTACGATTTATGATCGGCTCTTCTATCTCGGCCGATAAAATATTGGATAAATCAATAAAATGAATTCATCCATTTTCAAAGATCAATTTATTCTTTACAACTTGTTTAAAACTTTTTGCTCGGCAGGTGACGCGGCTGCCCAAGGTTTTTTTTAAGTAACAGATAACTGCTTCTTTTCGGCCTCTAAAAGAAGGATCTATCTATACATTTATAGTGCATACGTTTTCAATGAGGAGTCGGTAGATATTGACAAATGGGCTACTAAAATTTTTAAATCACTTTTAAATATCGTAAAACAGAGTACTAAGGATAAGAATATGATTGTGAAAATTTCATGTCGAAAGAATATGTCATTCTCCTAAGACAACCAATTAAATAAGCATACCGTAGCGGAGCGAAGACTATGACTATGACGTCACCGCATATGAAAGTCAATGTTCACAAACATTACACTTTTGACTGTTACGTGCCTCGCATAGAATTTATTTATTTTAAATTACTTAAATTTTTGAGTTAATAAAATAAAATGTGTGGGCCTAATTTCAAAAAAGCAGACACATTAAATCTTCCAGAAGTGGACTTATGGAGTTTTTTAATCGAAAGCATGAGTTTATTATATTATAATTTTATACTATGTGACACATCGTCATTGGCTATTTTCGGGTCAGAAAAATTAGAAATGTCAATATTTTCATAAAAACATGCTCTCTCAAATGATATACAGGGCGATTCTAGAGGTTTTATTTTACACCATCAAGATTACTTGATAAACTTTCGTGTTATTAACAAAAAACAAAAAAAAAACAGAAAAATTGTTAAGCGTCGTCTTTTGTCCTAATAGACCATAATTACTTATAACCAAAGGTATTGTAATTTTTGCCGCGAGTAAACTGCTGACAGTTGCGGCCATACAGTTTTTCCATCTAGAAATCATTTGTAATTCAAAATTGCGCCTTTGTGATTGGTGGACATTAAGACGGGGGAAATAGTTATTCATAATATCCCCAAAGCTGTTATAATCAAATTTTTCAAGTATCAAAATAATAAATGTTTTCCTTCCACCTGGAAAATTAGTATTTTCGCAACTACACCGGAATGTGGTTGTTTCTCTTTAAATTAATGTTAATTGTTAAAAAAATATCAGACCATGTGAGGAAAAAGGGAGAGCTATTTATTAGCAATGGGCAGAAACGAGTGGACCAATGCAAATTGATATATCTCTATTTTGTATGGGTATTTATCAGAAACATTTGTATTTGCAAAATTTCACAAATTTCCGATTCGGCAAGTAACTGATGAAAACATCTATAGTACAAAAAGAAACTGTGCATAATTGAGAACGAAAAATTGAAAAATTCTCACACGATATACACAGACATCCAAATACTCGGTACAGAGAGAGACTGTCTATAATTTTGTTATGGGCCACAGAACGAAAACTTGAAAAATTCTGGCACAAATCAGGTATACAAAGTTCGACCTTCACATAGACGGGGTCAGGTAATTTGGTCCCCGCTACCTACGTTAATTCTCTGGTACTCTGGCCCTGAATTAATCCGACCAGTAATTTCGCCCCCGTAATGAAAATACAATTAAATGTTGTTCTTAGAATTGAGGTAAGGCAGGTACTTGATAAAAATAACAACCCCTTGAATTATCAGATTTGTAATCATTTATCGGAGTGAATAATTGTACAGACGAAACTTGTTGGAAATGTACCAACAGAAAGTGCGAAGCATGTGTTTATACACTCGGTTAATGTAGTGCAATATGTGTAACCAAATCTTCGTCGGAACACTGCCATCCAGCAGATATTTCTACATTGAATAGGCAAATAGTTTCCGCTTCCTGCAAAAGAAAAGCCGTTGAAGATGTTTCCGAAAAACCATCAAAAATTATTCGCTTAGCATTGAAAGAACATCTAACAGCAGCTTTGACAACTCAAGATGTCGAGTACATAAGAAAAAATACGACATAGTCGACGTAAGTTAATACCCGCTCTTCCCACGAATATTAACGACGTACATCAATTATTGAATTCGATCAACGTAAGAACTTCTCAAGACGAACAATATCTTTTTATCAATTGCTTGCCAAGCAATATTATTGTTTTTACGTGCACAACAAATCTCGAAGCTCTGGAAAAATCAGAACGCATCTACGTTGACGGTACATTTGATTTCTGTACCAAATATTTTTGTCAAATATTTACTATTCATGGTTTTTCAAGCGGACATTAGATACCACTGTTGGTTTGTCTTTTACCAAACAAGACATCCGAGACGTACAAAAAACTATTTCTAATGATTCTGGATAAGTGTTCCGAAATCAAGTTGTGTGTGATTTTGAGATGGGTATTCATAAAGCGGTTCGGGAAGTGTGGCCTTCCGCCGAAATAATTGGTTGCCGGTTCCATCTTGCCCAGGCATGGTTTCGAAAAATTAAATCAATTGGCCTACTTTCGGAATACAATGACGCGAACAGTGATATAGGCCGTTGGTTACGTTCAACTTTTGGTCTAACTTATTTGGATCCTGATGAAGTCGGTGATTGCATTGCCTTCGAATTAAATGAAAACAGACCGGACGATACAAGGTTGGAAAAGTATTCAGATTATTTGATCGAAAACTATATCCAAGCTCATTTTCCGTCGAAAATGTGGGCCAAAAATTCTGCAGATCTAACTCGGACAACAAATGCGTGCGAAGCTTTTCATCGAACTTTAAATGACTCTTTCTACAAAGCAAATTTCAAATTGAAGCTTATGTTAAATTACAATTGCACTGGTGATGAAAATCAACAGCGCAATTACACTGTTGTCATTTTGAGCACGCACCCGACAAGGACTATGCTTTCTTTCTTGCACTTATGGCTTTTTTTAAAACAATAATAGATTGCCTTAAAAAGCATTTTATCAATGAAATATTTTGTCTCTGGTATTTATAAGTCTATGGAAATACCAAAGCGGTGAGATAGACAGACTTCATTCTCTAGCATGTGTATCATTCAAATGTATCAAATTTTGACATTTGCATCGTTTAATAACATTTATTAAATAGTAGTAAATAAAAACTAAATGAAAATTTTGTTTTATTTCTCTATTATTTAGATACTAGTCTTTGCGTTATACTTGTCAGAGTACCCCTTAAGTACTTAGCGTACTTACACAACTTAGAGAAACTATATAGGGTTATGTTCCTATAGGGACCAGACGGAATATTATACCTGCCGACCACGGGGACCAAATTACCTCCTAAATATCTGTGAGGTCATATTTGGGGACCAAATTACCAACACCGACATAGACTATTGTATATTTCCTTAATAATAAAGTGGACAAAGAAATTGTTTATTACAAAAACGTTAATTATGTTGCAACAATCTTCGTACATTATTACACAAGAATGCAAATAATGCAAACAATAAGTTGCATAGAAACTGACCCGTGAAGATCTCGGAAGCCATCTTGTATATTCCCATATATAATAAAGAGGTAGACATGTTCAAGTAATGCCCATGTTTGTACGAATGCATATCATGCCCCACCTACATTTACAACTAATTATACAGTTTTATGTGAAACGTTTGTAATTCGATATAATTAAATAAAAATTTACATACAAATGGTTTGCACGTCAAGGAATTACATATAATTCTTTGTGAATAATGAATACGAAGGCATTATTGGTGAGAATATATTGATTTACTTGTCAGGTAATGATAATTTAACGGTTTATTGAATTATATTACAACCCAATGATTTTAATAACTGCTGTAATTTTAGCGGTCAATACCAACTGCCCCACGGAACTAAAGTTTTTTTTATGATCTAGGAAGCTGATGTAACTTAGGCTTGAGATGCAATAAAACCATAAAACCAGCAAAACTACATTTTACCAGTATACAGTGCTATTCAAAAGTCCCCTACCCCCCTCGTATCTTTTGAACGGCTACACTGACATTATTACAATTTGGAGGGTGAAAATAAAGTGTTGTAAGCTTCTCTACGAATGGTAACAGGTGACGTGATAGTAATAGAAGTCGTCACAGTGCCACTCTGGCCAATAATTTTAAATAGGACCTTATGGCAAGTGATATCTCGTTTGAAAGGCATTGCTACATAGCCATATTAATTTTGTTTGGGTTTAAACTAATTTTTACGAATAAATTAAATAAATACCAAAATTATTGAAATTATTTGTTTAAATTTAGTTAATCAAATATCAACAATGGATTCTTATAGCAAGTGTTCGAAATGTGCTCCGTCTACTTCCTGACAGTAATACATCCTATTAGTAAACTCTTGTCGTACTCGTTCGAATGTGTCAGCTGAAATTGCATTGCATTCTTCAATAATTCTTTCTTTAAAAACGCCAATGCTATCTGGTGCCGTAGTATAAACCTTGGATTTCAAGTACTCCCATAGAAAAAAATCTAATGGTGTTAGATCTGGTAACCGAGGTGGCCATTCTATAGGATCTCGCCGGCCGATCCATCTACTTCGATATTCTTCATCCAGGTAACGTCTTGCTGCACCATAATAATGTGCAGGAGCACCATCTTGTTGAAATGTTATTTCCAGATGGCCGAATTTATCTGGATTTTCTTCCAGAATTTCAAGTATTAACGGTTCAATTGCATTTTGTAACATCTCCAGATACACTTCACCGCTTAAATTTGAATTCAGGAAAACATGACCAACTATGTGGTTTCCCAAAATACCTGCCCAAAAATTGACTTTTTCTGGAAATTGGGTATGTTGTTCACGAAAGGTGTGAGGATTTGTGTCACCCCAATACCTTAGATTTTGTGAATTCACATTGCCATTGAGGCAAAATAGTATATTATTAAACGAGCAATTTATAATAGCCATAATTCACGATGGGTGACGTTTGCGTCACGAGCCGCAGGCGAGGGGCGCAAGTCACCCAAGTGAATTATGGCCATAAATTGCGAGTAGAATACTATACTTTGTCCACGACACTTAATTTATTTATTAATAAATAAAAGTCAGTAGCGATTTGGCATATTACTAACCATTTACTAACCTCAAAATGTTGTGACAGCTACTTCAAATAATTTGACATATATAGAGATGGGCGATACTGTAGAAAGTATCAATACAACGTACCGTTATAAATATATTGTTTTAAAATACTTAATATTAGAAAATATCGTTATGAAAAGTATCAATACTGAAAATTACAATATTTTATAGATACAATATATGTCAGAAACAAATTTCCTGAACAAAATACACAGATTTAATAGTTTATTTCATATTGTACCCCCATCTCTAGTCGTGAATTATGAACCATAATACACTACAGTGTATTATGAACCATAATTCACGACAGTTGATATATGGGTACCATATACCTTTAGTTAGGAGGTAAAATATTAACTTATTATTAGGTAGTCGTGGACAAAGTACTTTCGTCACTAAAACAAATTGTTTTTGTGTAATGTAGGTTTTGACTTATTTTATATGTCATACATTCACAGAATTCGAGTCTTCTGTCGGGGTCGTTATCCGAAGGGTGGTTCACCATTTTTAACTTGTATGGATGAAATTTATTTTTAGCCAACACTCTCTGTACTGTACTTTTACTTACTTCACATATAGACGTAACTTTAGTTGAAGAGGAAGTAGGGTTTACTACCATTTCATCAACTATATCAATTTTTTTTTTCATCACTAAATGTTGGTCGACCAGATCGTTTGGCATCTTGAACACTACCTGTTACTTCAAACTTGTGAAGAAGCTCCCTCAAATAAGTTCTCGAGATAGGGCGATCTGGGTATCTCTTATGAAATAAACGTTTCGCTTCATGGAGATAGCTGCTACTTTGTCGGCTTGAGTACGTACCATTTTGCCTATGTAAACTCTTAAACGTCTCGTTAAACAATAATAAAGTTAAATATTTAAGCTATTCAGAAAAAATTTGCAAAGCAACAAATACTATTAAATTAAAAACGTAAATTTTTTTGACAACTAACCAAAGGCGGACTGAAAAATCTTCAATATTTAAATGTGAAATAATAATTTTGGTATTTATTCAATTTATCCGTCAAAATTAATTTAAACCCAAACAAAATTAATATGGCTATGTAGCCAATGTCAATGCCTTCCAAACGAGATATCACTTGCCATAAGGTCCTATTTGAAATTATTGGCCAGAGTGGTACTGTGTCGTCATATATTACTATTGCGTCGTTTACAACACTTTATTTTCACCCTCCAAATTTTATTAATGTAAGTGTAGCCGTTCAAAAGATACGAGGAGAGGGGACTTTTGAAAAGCACTGTATAATGCTTACATTTTGGGATAAAATGGAACACACCATATCTAACTCTAATTCAATTTCGCTATCACTTCTATCTTCCAAATTAAAAATAATTCTTTCACCGGTTCTAGGCTATTTATATACATAGAGCGATGAGCTTTCAATTTTTTCAACTTGTTGAGTACGGCTCTGTAGCAGAAAAGCGTCAGTCAAATAGCTCTAGGTTAAAACGGCGGCGGACAAAATAGTGCTGGACAAAATAGCGCCGCACAAAAATAGCGCAGAATAAAATAGCACTGCGACTAAATAACGCTGGTTGAAATGTCCTTAGAAAATGTAATGATAATGAACATTGCATGAATCCGCCTTTAATGATATTCTACTTGTCAACACTTTAATCTGTGTCAGTTGGTAGGGAAGCGATATGTGTTGAATTTCTTATTTGTGTTCCATTTCTTATTGTCTGATATTGTTATAGACAGTTACACTTTGATCTCTATCAGCTGGTCGGGAAATATGTTGAATTGACCTATGAAAACTATTGTTATGACTATTGTTTATGAAAAATATGCTATTACTAATTCGGCACTATACTCTACTTTTATAAATTAGATAGTAGTAAAATAATGATACATAATTATTTTTTTGCGGTGCTATTTAGTCAAATGCTATTTTGTCTGCCACTGTTATTCCTCTGCGTTATTTTTGTGCAGCGCAATTTTGTCAAGAGCTATTTTGTCCGCCGCTGTTTTTGTTCTGCGTTATTTTTGTGCAGCGCAATTTTGTCCGTCGCTGTTTTTGTTCTGCGTTATTTTTGTGCGGCGCTATTTTGTCCAGCGCTATTTTGTCCTGCGCTATTTTGTCCAGCACTATTTTGTCCGCCGCTGTTTTGTCGAGCCTATTTTGACTGACGCTATTCTGCTACAGAGCCGTTCAGTATAGTTTCTCCAGCCAACAGAATAAATACTTCTATCGCTTTATTGCATGTCATTATCCCATCTTATGTCAGGTCAGGTCAGTTTCTTAGATCGTGAAAAGAACTATACCTGGACACATTTATCTCAAGTAGGTATACTTGCCGTAATAAATATTGTGCGAAGTTAAAGTTGTCGGCTCTTTGTTCGACTGTAATTCGATACGATTCCGCCATAGTCCGCAATATAACTTAAAGGGGATATACGATTAGATAGCTGCATTAGAAATATTACGTCCGCTAAACTTACTGTCCCATCTGCAGGAAAGTCGGGAATTAAGTTTGAATGGCCGGAGATTCAGAAACAAATTTATTCAAATATTTCGTATTGGTCGGCATTGAGGAGTACCAAATTGAATTATAGTTGGAAGAGTTGGGATAAATCTAAACGTTTTTTCTGTTGGTATTTGTTTTGTACTGTTAGATTAGTTATTGTAGTGTAGTTATTGCTATTGTATATATGTTAATGTAGATTTATAAATGATCATTGTGTGTGTGTGTGTGTGAGAGAGATGGTCTCGGACGGTGTCCATTAACCACAGGGAGTGTACGAAGCTTAGATATTAATCTGAAGGAAAAGTCTATATTTCTAGTTTAGCATCATTAACAAAACGTATAAGTAGGTCAAAAATAACCTTTTCGTTTTTTGCCAGAAGTGAACATAA